>JAULAV010002260.1:0-16000 GCA_030789695.1 Scilla litardierei
ATGATACCAATTAATCCCATATGTGTGTGTGTGTGTGTGTGTGTGTGTGTGTGTGTGTGTGTGTGTGTGTGAGGAAACGAGAAATAGGGTGTCACTGGAGAGAATCCTCTCTTGTGTCGGTCAAAAACACCAATCTCCACTTGTTTTTTGGAAGATCCGAGCAGTTCATCTCGATCTTCACCTCTAAAAATCCTACCCATCAATTTTCAGCTCAATCCAAGGTGTTTTGCCTGTTCATCCACCCTTCGCAAAAGTTCTGTTTATGCGAAACCGTTATATTTGGGTCAGATGGATGAACATGTATAACACCTCGGATCTGGCTTAAAAATTGATGGATATGGGTTTTAGAGGGTGGAGATCGAGATGAACGGCTCGTATCTTCAAAAAAAACATGTGCAGATTGTTGGGGAATTGGCGGTCCCTTAGGGCACAAAAACTCTAGTCCCGTCCTAAGTCGGACGGAACATAGACAGACAAATCATAGCAGCGGAAGAAAAACCTATGTTAACTAATTAACATGCAGTTAAAAACTATTTTTAACTTAGCCCTAAGGTCCAAGACCCTATGCCAAGATCTATGCCGACTTGGGATGGATCTGACCATCCCAAGAAGGATCTAGTCTACTGCGATTAAACTAAACTAATGCTAATAAACTACTTTAACCACATACCCGGAATCTCAGCCCTGGAGCAGGCGAGATGTTCCGCGCCGTCTTCCGAGCTGCTCCCGTCCCACGCCGAGCCGCTCCTTGTACCGCTCCCCGAACCGCTCCTCGAACCGCTCTGCATCCCGAGACGATCAATCCCCGTGCCGCCGAGCCAACCACGCGGCGAAGAAAGTTTCACGCGAGTGAAACCTCCGCCAAGATTTCAGATTCAGAATCCGAACTCCTTCGTGGCTTTGCTAGAGCCCTCAGGAGTAAGGCAGAAATTTAGGGAGATAGAGAAATATTTATTTAAGCTTAGATCCGAGCGTGCTCCAACATTTACGAGAGCCGCTCAGATCTAGAGCTTGGGACGAGTTTTGAGAAAGGGGGTAGACCCCTATTTATATAGGCGGCGGACTCTCCCCTTTTCTCAAAATCCGATGTGGGACTAAACAATGAGTTAATTTAAAATCAAGTTAGTTTGCACTTCACAAAGTGCAAACTTCCGTGAATTTTAACTCACTCACTGTTGAGCTTCAGGATTGATACAACCTATCAATACGACAAGCGTTCAACGGTGAACGCATAGGAAAAAACCGTTCGTCAATCGGAGGTCGTTTGACCCTCCAATTGAGTGTCTAAAGATCAGCCCAAACCCACAAAACCGCAAACAGCCAACCGCAAAAATACACGCTGCCCTAGGCAGCGTGTGGCCCCAGGCCGCATGCAGTGCATGCGCTTCGAGGCGCGCGCACAGTGCACGCGCTGGGCGCGTGCACGGCACGCGGCGCGTGCCTTGCACGCGCCCAGCGGGCGCGTGCACAGCACGCGCCATGCGGGCGCGTGCTGTGCACGCGCCCTGCGTGCACAGAAGGGCGGGGCGGGGCCCCACCCGTGATGACTGCGGGCGCAAATGCGCCCGCTTTTACTGCTGCCCGGCCCATCTGCCTCTTGGGCTGATGTCTACATGGGCTTTTATTGTTTTGGCCATAACTTTTGCATTTGGCGTCCGATTTGGACGCCGTTCGAACCTGGGTCTAGACCGGGACATTCCCGTCTTACCCATGAACTTTTCCTTGCGTTTATTTTATTAAATATTGTATTAAACAATTTAATACACATTTAATCGCTTTTGCATCAAATGCAAAATAGTCCCTATCTAAGCTTAAATTACCATATTGCATCAAATGCAATTATATCTTCTTTTGCATCAAATGCAAATATTCTCCCTAACTAATTTCTACCTATTACTAGACGAAGCGTTGCACTCTGTGTGAGACCCTACAGCCTGACCCTTACAAGAGGTTGGGCTCGAAGCCCTATACGGCAGTGACCACGAGCAGTGGTTGCCGTCCCTGCTTCAGGAATCATCATTATGTGGTTAACTCATTGACATGAGTATTGTCGGGACCACCTGACTGTTTCCGTGATGAATTCCGCAGTTATAGTCTCTTCGTCTTAAATATGTCGTTCGGATCAAGTCTGGGGTACGGTCAAACTGTCAACCCCAATAACTTGACTCCGGTTAGTTTCTATCGATCTTTAGTCAATAAATATTGGACTTCTTCCAACATACTCTGCGCAGAGTTTTTACTAAAGACCGAACTAACTCTACGACACTAACTCCCATTGACCGGGAGAGACGAATCCTCTCTTGGTCATTACTCGCCTCGTACGTTTCAAGTGACACCCAATCAAAAGACCTTTCGACAGGCCTTGCCTCGAAGCTAGGTCAGTTGATCTAAGTGGCACCGTTCATGCACAGGTCCGTCAAAATGACCTCAAGTCAAAAGACCAACTATCCTATCATCACTCAGAGTTATCACTGACAGATTGGTCAATATAACCATATGATAACTCTAGTGGATCGTTCAGTGAACTCATTCTGATGAGCACCTGCGTCTCGTCTTTGACTTCGCCAAGTCAAGCGATCATGAGATCATCGCCACCGCTAAACGGTGAAGACTAAGACACAATGGTCTATCCGATGTTTCGATATCCTTGTCTCGAAACATCTACGACCACGAACCATTTTAGACTTATGCTACAGACGGTCAAACGTTTCTTCATGATCGAGATACTCATCTCGATACCCGTTTGACCTTACATAAAGTCTCAGGACTTTACCTAAGTTTATATCTAATGTTGACTACATTACAATATAACTTAGACAAAATTATTACCAAACAGCTTACTGTTATTTCGAACAAGATGTTTGTGCTATTCACACAGGAATAAATGGCCTTGAGGGCATCATATTCCTACATCTCTCATTTGCACTCAGGCCCATTTATCTCGATATCTAATATCGTTTTTACACATAAGTTTTCCCGACTTCATGTGATAGAGCCTTCGTGAGTGGATCTGCTAAAACCGTCTACACTATAGACTTAAGGGGTTTCTATGTTTGTGTTAGACCAACCATTTGAATCTCATTCAATTAATTCATTTGGTCTATCGGAATCTATAATATTTTATTACCCTGGATCTTATCCAGTTCATCGTACCTTACGATAATAATTAGTTACTGGTCATTTTAAATGGTTTATATTTATTCTTGATAAAGTATCAAACCTTTTGATTACTTTGTCAAAATGTATGTTCCATCCCTTTGATGATTCGCATGTAATTTATACGCTCCCACTGACCTTGAAAACTACCTGGCCAATTCATATAAGTTGGTCCGTCTAAATCATATTTAGAAAAACGAACTTATAAGTGAATGCCCAAATTTTCATGGTCAACATGAACGTTTTACATCGAGCTTGGTCCGAGTAGATCTGTACACATCTGCTGGCGAGACGGTTTCAACTAATCCGTTTTAAAGAAATTAGGATGAAAAACGTTCTCGTCCAACAAGATTGTACTTCACTATTTTCTTTCTGCACCAATCTTTCAACTTAAAGATTTACTTGCAGAAAGTGAGGAAACATTTTCCTTGGGCACGTAAACTAAATTCTCAAATTTATTTACGCACACGGACCTGCATCAAGTTTTAAATCGGAGTTACTACTACGAATTTTATCCTAGAAGTTGACTAAGTCATCATCAGTTATGATGTCTAACTCGACAATCTGTCTCACGAGATTCGATTAATGATACAACTTCCTTACGATTGATTTATTGAATATATTATTGATAATGTCCTTATAGAACATTATCAAAACCTAGGCATTACTATCTGGGACTTAACCCAGAGGGAGGAGTTAACTCAGAGTCACTTACAATGGATCACACTAAATCTAATTAAGTGTGATTCATACCTTTTAACACACTGATGTGTTAACAGACTTGACCTGAGAGAAAATCACATTTTCTTTTAATTACACAAGATTTTATGTAGCTAAGTATTTGACCATTCGATCTAATCGAATCAGCTTAAATACTTTAGGCATTTCGTTCTTTATTTTATCAGACTCGTGTTTCATCAAGAACACGTGTCTTAATAAAATATACGAAGAACTTATTTTGTTAAAAGTAGACTCGGGTACATCAGTATGTACGAGACTGAGTTCGACAACTCATTCTCCCACTATCTCACAGATGGGTTTCGGCCATCGTATCTAAGAGGCTAAGACTCACAAGTGTCCGTAGACTTCATAATACGAGAGGTCAGACCCCTCTTTATGTGACTTGTGAAGCTTAATCTCTTGATACAGCCTAGTCTAATTTTACCATACAAGTTTGCTACTATCTTGTGTATTTATATATATTAACATTTTATATATATATATATAGTTATTACAAATTACTTAACACAAAACATTGCTTCAGAAGCAAGGTGAAGACATTCGTCAAAATGTGTTAAACGTCTTTTGTATAACAACTTATTCCGAATTGTGACACCAAAATATGTCACGTTTTTATTTCCTCCTACTTTGCCTCTACTAATGATAAAGTAAACTAACTTTCTCAATTGACTTTCCGAAGTGCCTTCTTCCCTTTTCTAAATCACATTTAGATATCAACATAAATAAATAGCTATGCAAGCAACTTATGTATCCAAACGCTTGAGCTTTGCAATCTTGAGTGTAGCTCAAGAAGTTGCTTGTCTCAAGATCCGGTTGGGATACATAGTTTTGCACCGCTCATGCACTCGTATTCGACTCAAACGGTTTAATCGAATTTTGAACTTTGCGGATCAAAATTGTTTGTCCATACAACCTTGAGGGTAGCTCGACAAGTTGTAGGGAGAAACATACTTTGAATGTCCTATATGTTCAAGCTGCCTCATATAGAGACGAGTGACATGTAGCTTTAATTTATTTGTTGGACCCAGAACTCAATGAAATCATATTTCTTAAGTCTGTTCTTTAGAAGGTCATTTAATGTCAACGAGAATGTAGTTTTAATTCTATCAATTAGAATTTAACTTGATATTCAATTAATCAACTTATTGACCAGTTAACTAATTCCAATATTATCAATTGATTCTTTCGGTAAACATAGTCTTGCCCTAGTTTTAGCATATGTTCAATATTAAATATAGGTAGATTGGCTTTTATCTATCTATATCCTCCCACTATTTTTACGATCGTTTTAAAGCTTAATAACGAACGATTTAATCGAATTAAAAATTAATGGGTAAGAGTTCCAATCACCTTGAGTCTAAACAACCTTGAGTGTAGCTTAACAAGTTGATTGACTCTGTGATCGGAAGATGACTCTTCATCGATCATATCGGATATGACTCTCTTAATCGGTTTTTGCCCCTACCCATTCGTGATCATGAGTGTGCTCATCCAAATCATAATGTCTAGTCTAGTCGGACCCTTGTTTTTATGTCTAGCCTGACTTGTCCCTCAGCTCGGTGTATGCACGACACGTCAGTTTGGGTCAGGTCTTAGACTTACATCAAGTCAGACTACATCGTTGACTTAACTTACGCCGGCGCTCGGGGTACGAGACGACGGTTAGGGTTAGTCAAGATTTCATCTTATGTATTTAAGGAGTTAGTTTCTACAGGGTTGCCGTGTCACAGCTTGAGTGTATCTCAATAACTATAACATGGGCCCTATAGTTGCTAACCCCTAAAACAAGGAGGGCTACGGCTAATCTTGAAAAAGATCATTAACGTATTTGACTTAGATATAGTCCAGGGTGTCATACAATCATGATTCGCGACATTGCGGTCCAGCGGAACTCAGCCAGGGAATTGACTAAGCCAGGATCACTACCCCTTGGACTAGCAAGGGTTGACCCAGAACTCTTAGCCAAGCACATTGACTGGATCATGGTCCATTGAATGAAGCTTGTCATTTTTGTATGTATGCCATAGACTAAACAGCTTTTATTAACAACTAATTAATCCTATCAACTAGTTGAATCCTTAAATTCAAAATTTTAGGATGTGTTTAATAACTTTTATTAAGTCCTTATCAACTATAAGGTTCACGTGCTACCATAATCGTTATTAGGTTTTTAATAAATTATTAACAACGCTAGAAGCGAAGTCCTTTAATGAAAATTAATTATAACAATTAGAATTTGAAAATTCATTTAAAGGACTACCCTAATCAGGAATTAGGTCTTTAATATTGTTGTTAATGATTTATTAAAGCATAGCATGTCATTAAAATTCAAGTAATAAATTTTAGTCATTTTTAATGGCTAACCTAAAGGGTTGTCTTGTGTTATCAAATAAGGGACAAGATTAACAAGCCATTAAAAAAAACTACACTAATTTATCGCATAAAGATAGTGCACAACTATTTAACAATTAAATAAACTAAGTTTATCACATAAACTATTTTTAGATTTTTTAAAATCAGTTTTAAAAATATCTTATAAATTTAAAACATTACTTTTTAAAATTTTTCATGTTCAAAAATTTATCATATACAATTTTTAAACATCTAAAACATTTTAAACTTATCGCATAAATTTAAAGCCTTAAAATCAATTTTAAAATTTATCACATAAATTTAAAAAATATCATTTTAAAATTTCCATGCTTTAAAAATTTATCATATAAAAAAATTTAAGGCATCCAAAATAATTTTAAACTCTTAAAGATTTAAAATTATTAAATATATTTTAAAACGTCATTTTAAAATTTTCATGTTCAAAAATATCAAAATAAAATTTTTGAACATCTAAAACATTTTTAAAATTTTATCTCATAACTTTAAAAATATTTGAAAAGCATTTAAAAGCATTAACAAGTTTAATAAATCGCAGTACCTAGATCGACTACGCAAACCTAGGCTCTGATACCACTGTAGGGTATCACTCTGATATCATTGTGACGCTGTTAAGGCCCATCATCCATGGCACCCTAGACCCGTCACAAGATACCTCACGAACTTGTTTTACGGCATGCCTCTCGACAACGCCCAACCTAACATAAGATCTCTATCTTATCAGGACTTGGTACGGTAAGAGCGATTACTTCGGGTCAACTCATAACCCGAGAACCCGTACTCAAGCATAAACAAGCTCCGATACCACTGTTGGGGAATTGGCGGTCCCTTAGGGCACAAAAACTCTAGTCCCGTCCTAAGTCGGACGGAACATAGACAGACAAATCATAGCAGCGGAAGAAAAACCTATGTTAACTAATTAACATGCAGTTAAAAACTATTTTTAACTTAGCCCTAAGGTCCAAGACCCTATGCCAAGATCTATGCCGACTTGGGATGGATCTGACCATCCCAAGAAGGATCTAGTCTACTGCGATTAAACTAAACTAATGCTAATAAACTACTTTAACCACATACCCGGAATCTCAGCCCTGGAGCAGGCGAGATGTTCCGCTCCGTCTTCCGAGCTGCTCCCGTCCCACGCCGAGCCGTTCTTTGAACCGCTCCCCGAACCGCTCCTCGAACCGCTCCGCATCCCGAGGCGATCAATCCCCGTGCCGCCGAGCCAACCACGCGCCGAAGAAAGTTTCACGCGAGTGAAACCTCCGCCAAGATTTCAGATTCAGAATCCGAACTCCTTCGTGGCTTTGCTAGAGCCCTCAGGAGTAAGGCAGAAATTTAGGGAGATAGAGAAATATTTATTTAAGCTTAGATCCGAGCGTGCTCCAACATTTACGAGAGCCGCTCAGATCTAGAGCTTGGGACGAGTTTTGAGAAAGGGGGGAGACCCCTATTTATATAGGCGGCGGACTCTCCCCTTTTCTCAAAATCCGATGTGGGACTAAACAATGAGTTAATTTAAAATCAAGTTAGTTTGCACTTCACAAAGTGCAAACTTCCGTGAATTTTAACTCACTCACCGTTGAGCTTCAGGATTGATACAACCTATCAATACGACAAGCGTTCAACGGTGAACGCATAGGAAAAAACCGTTCGTCAATCGGAGGTCGTTTGACCCTCCAATTGAGTGTCTAAAGATCAGCCCAAACCCACAAAACCGCAAACAGCCAGCCGCCAAAATACACGCTGCCCTAGGCAGCGTGTGTCCCCAGGCCGCGTGCAGTGCACGCGCCTCGAGGCGCGTGCACTGCACGCGCCTCAGCGCACGCACAGTGCACGCGCTGGGCGCGTGCATGGCACGCGGCGCGTGCCTTGCACGCGCCCAGCGGGCGCGTGCACAGCACGCGCCATGCGGGCGCGTGCTGTGCACGCGCCCTGCGTGCACAGAAGGGCGGGGCGGGCCCCCGCCCGCATGATTACGGGTGGGCCCCGCCCGTGATGACTGCGGGCGTAAATGCGCCCGCTTTTACTGCTGCCCGGCCCATCTGCCTCTTGGGCTGATGTCTACATGGGCTTTTATTGTTTTGGCCATAACTTTTGCGTTTGGCGTCCGATTTGGACGCCGTTCGAACCTAGGTCTAGACCGGGACATTCCCGTCTTACCCGTGAACTTTTCCTTGCGTTTATTTTATTAAATATTGTATTAAACAATTTAATACACATTTAATCGCTTTTGCATCAAATGCAAAATAGTCCCTATCTAAGCTTAAATTACCATATTGCATCAAATGCAATTATCTCTTCTTTTGCATCAAATGCAAATATTCTCCCTAACTAATTTCTACCTATTACTAGACGAAGCGTTGCACTCTGTGTGAGACCCTACAGCCTGACCCTTACAACAGGTTGGGCTCGAAGCCCTATACGGCAGTGACCACGAGCAGTGGTTGCCGTCCCTGCTTCAGGAATCATCATTATGTGGTTAACTCATTGACATGAGTATTGTCGGGACCACCTGACTGTTTCCGTGATGAATTCCGCAGTTATAGTCTCTTCGTCTTAAATATGTCGTTCGGATCAAGTCTGGGGTACAGTCAAACTGTCAACCACAATAACTTGACTCCGGTTAGTTTCTATCGATCTTTAGTCAATAAATATTGGACTTCTTCCAACATACTCTGCGCAGAGTTTTTACTAAAGACCGAACTAACTCTACGACACTAACTCCCATTGACCGGGAGAGACGAATCCTCTCTTGGTCATTACTCGCCTCGTACGTTTCAAGTGACACCCAATCAAAAGACCTTTCGACAGGCCTTGCCTCGAAGCTAGGTCAGTTGATTTAAGTGGCACCGTTCATGCACAAGTCCGTCAAAATGACCTCAAGTCAAAAGACCAACTATCCTATCATCACTCAGAGTTATCACTGACAGATTGGTCAATATAACCATATGATAACTCTAGTGGATCGTTCAGTGAACTCATTCTGATGAGCACCTGCGTCTCGTCTTTGACTTCGCCAAGTCAAGCGATCATGAGATCATCGCCACCGCTAAACGGTGAAGACTAAGACACAATGGTCTATCCGATGTTTCGATATCCTTGTCTCGAAACATCTACGACAACGAACCATTTTAGACTTATGCTACAGACGGTCAAACGTTTCTTCATGATCGAGATACTCATCTCGATACCCGTTTGACCTTACATAAAGTCTCAGGACTTTACCTAAGTTTATATCTAATGTTGACTACATTACAATATAACTTAGACAAAATTATTACCAAACAGCTTACTGTTATTTCGAACAAGATGTTTGTGCTATTCACACAGGAATAAATGGCCTTGAGGGCATCATATTCCTACACAGATTGGAGTTTTTGACCGACACAAGAGAGTATTCTCTCCTGTGACACCATACTTCACGTTTCACACACACACACACACACACACACACACACACTAGTCATAACCCGTGCCCTCAGGCACGGTTGATTTAAAATATCTCCTTAAAATCTTTGTTCTCACCAAAAATTATTTCCCCTCCAAAATTTAAAGGAACAAAAATTTAGCTTCGGTTCTGCGTGGGCGCCTTCGGCGCGTGCGCCTTCAGATTTAGTGCCCACAAAAATTTAAATATTTAGTTCCCTTGAAATTTAGTTCACTAAAGAGTTAGTTTGCACCAGAATTTTAAATTAAAATTTAGTTTGCCCAACATAATTTATCCACCCCCCAAAGTTTACTTTTCACCAAAATTTAGTTCACTTCAGATTTAGTTCCTCCAAAATTTAAAATTTTAGTTCCCCCTAAAATTTAGTTCCCTTTAGATTTAGATCTGTTGGATATGGATCCTAGCCTAAAGGGGGGTGAATAGGCTAATAAAAATATTCTCGCGCAACCCACGAGAACCCACACGTAGTTAAAATCACAAGCAGAGTAAATAAGAGACAATCACAGAGTACGCACAGATTTACCCTGGTTCGATCACATCGACGACCTACATCCAGCCCCCAAGCAAATACTAGCATTAATAAGTTCCCTCTGTACACCTACAATGGGGTCCTAACTCCAACTCCCCACCTAGACTGTACCACACACAACAAAGTGCAGAACCCAATCAACCTAGTAAATGCGTATCTTGACTGCTACAACACGTCAAAACCCTCTTGTCTAGCCCCAACCAGACATGTCTCAAAAGAACATAAAATACGGTAAAGTTTCCCCTTCAGAGATCACTACACCAATACAAAGATAAATAAATAGAGTTTTAGAAATGCTCAGTAATGGTGTGTCATCTCTATCATTCAGCACATGTCAGATCGCATCTAACGTAGATGTAGATGTCTCCTTGCTCAATGGTAGAAGCTTGCGGCTCTTCGAATTCTCCCCTTGAAGCTCTCAGCCTGCTAGCTTGATGATGGCACACTAGAAGCTCTCGGCTAGGGGGACTTGCGGCACATGGCTATCCCATTGGTTGATGCTTGATCCTCTTCACTTGCAACTGATAGTTTTTTGGTTCCACCCTCAACGTGAATGCCTTGGAGAAGTCAACTTGCGGCAACAGCTGCACATGGCCTTATTCCCCCCTCTCTTTCTCTCTCCACTTGGAAGTTCAGAAGTTTTTTTTGATTCCATGAATATTTATTTCAGTGGCAAATGCACACAAAACAAATGAAGAGAGTATTAAACCCTTAATTAAAGCAACAAAGAAAATTCTGTGCATGTAGAATAGTGGGATGGCCGAATTTGTGCTTCATGTTGATTTTAATGAGTGCAAAAACAACTTAAACAGGCTTTGGCCTGGGCTTTCAAACAAACTGATCCTTTCACCTGAGCAAGAGAAAAACAAGGAAATGGATTAGAATTAAGTTTAACAGACCAAACTTACTTTATTAATGGTTGCATGGAACTAAAAAAAATTCGGCCTGGTACTTTTGTGCGGCCCTTGGTTCAAGGAATCATGCAGCAATAGCAAAGGGTGTGAGGTATTAAATAAACTCAAAAGAACTAAACACCAATATAATAGAGAGATACTGCAGCCTTGTACTAGGCTTGTAGAATTAATTCATGCGGCAGCATGCACATGTCTTGTTCAATTTGTTTTGACCTGCACACAACCACACAAGTTACAAGAAACAAAAAGAGAATTAAATAATGGCTTGTTTTGCTTCCCTTTCTCCTTTGTGTGTAAAAATTTCGGCTAGCTTGTTTCCCTTGGTTAACAAAAACGGCAAGCACCCTTGTATCTTTCGGCAATCGGTATGGGTTGATGCTTTGGCCTTTCTCCCTTTTGATATTAGCCGTAACCTCCTCTCTTTTTGTTGTGCTTCGACCGCCTTGGGAATTTTTTATGCCGCATCATAGCCACTCTTGATGAAAGGGTTTTTATAGGGCTAGGGTTTTTGGGTCTTAGTTCGACAACAGGAGTTTCAGCTATGATAAAATCCCTTTAAAGATAGGAGTGCTAATTGAATTGGGATTTGATTAAGTGTTTGAATAGGAAATGGGTAGAAGCAAATCTATCTCTTGATTTGATCCAAACCCAATTGATATGAATAGAGATTCTCTCATCTCTCCTCCATTTGACTTAGCCCACCTTGCTTTGTGAATAGCTCTTAGGCCAAGTCCAATTGCTATGCGTATATTAATTTCTCCATCTCTTTGACTTAGTCATCATTTAAATATTTACGTCTTTTCCATTCCTGAAACACACTTAGCACACACGTTAAATAGTTCGCACACGTTTGTTATCATCAAACTAGAGATCCTAGATCGTCGCATCCAACAATCTCCCTCTTTTGATGATGACAAACCCATAAAAGATTTGAGCAAATAAATGTGCGTGTGTGAAGTGTGATGAGGGATGTAATGCAATGATGTATAAAATGAGCAAGAATTACTAGCATGCAAAAATTACCAAAGTGAAAAGCATGCTCTACCTATTTCCAAGCTCCCCCTTCAACAAATAATACCAACAAATAGTACCACACCAAATAATACCATGCTCCCCCTTCACGAATTACCACCATTTGATATCAAATCTTTCCAACACTTTTCTCCCCCCTTTTGTTATCATCAAAAGTAGAGTATTAATGAAGTCAATCCAATATCAATTGCAAAAATCAAGTATTATAGATTATATCTGTCACTTGCATGTCATTTTCCATAAATTAGACAATTCAAATTCATTGAAAATCATAATTTAGACTTCACCACCAATGTGTAAATGTGATAATTTAAACGATGAAGTACAAAGGGAGATTTAATTTTGAACATCAACCAAATCAATTCACATTTTCCATTTAACATGAATATCACTAGGATTGATTTTTCCCACCTCATCAAAAATGAGTTCAAGGTACCAAACCCCAAAACATAGCCTATAAGGACTCTTAGATGTGGGGGTGGCATTGCTTGACAAGTAAAATATACCAACGCTAAAGATTACCCATAAAGCATATGTTGGATACTCGTGGGTAGTGTACTTGCCATGAATTGTATCCATTTTATATACGGAGCAATTTTCATGTAATTTTTTTGTTTCGTTTCTTTTTGTGCTCAATTTTTATTCATGGCAATACACATCACATCCCTTAGATTTTCAGTTTTTATTCATCCTACATTCACTTTCCAATATTCATAAAAAGAATCTCCAAATATACAACAAGCTTAATATTAGTGGAAGTGAGTATGTAGGTGTAGAAATCAAATTATTCATTTCATGAAACATGTCATGGCTACAAAATAGATTCTAACATGTGCATGTAGCTATAGCAATAATACACTGATTTCTACAAGGATATGAATGAACATTTAAAAAATACCACTTATAATGAATCATAAAGAGGTATTCATTAAGCACGATTCCTTTTATTTTTTATTTTTGGTTTTTCATTTTTTTTTTCTTTTTATAAAGAACTAAAACAAACCTAAAAAGAAAACAAATAAGCACACAAAAAAGAAAAATTAATTCAAGCACACACAAAATATCTATGAAGGTATGCAATTATTAGCAAAGAGGGAAAATATATACCTTCGCGTCGTCATTTGGCTAAGGAGTTAAACAAATGAAACTTTAAATCAATGCTCCTTGCCAAATCTCCATCCCACCTACATGAATGGTGTTAAGTGTGACCTTGAAATCCAACAGGGTCCACTAGTGTTAGCCATTAAAGTTTTAGGAACCCACACTTGTTTGAACTTTATGTTTGTGTTCCTAAACTTACAATAATAGGATGTGTGACCAACACTATCACAGGCAAAGCACTTAGCATGCATATTTTTCACAATAGAAGGCACATTGTGGAATTTCTTAAATTTGGGCTTTTCAACATTTTTCAAACCAAATCCAAGTCCTCTTTTATTATTGCCATATAATTGATTTTCAAGTATGGTATCCAACGAATGTTTACCAATTGAAAATTTTTCTAATGATAATTCTAGATTAGAAACTTTGGATTTTAATAATTTATTTTCATCCACATGCAAGGTGCATTTACTTAGAAAAGCTCTCTTGTTTTTCTCTTCCTTCGTTTCAAATTCATCCATTTTCCTTTTAATTTCGTTATTTAACATGCACAACTTATCATTAAGCTCTCTAATCATATAATCCTTCTCAGTTTCGAGCTCAATTAAATCTTGCTTAAGCAAGCTAATATTATTCAATAAGGAAGAATAAGAAAGACAAGTAGATTTTTCAGGCATGCTAGTTTTTTCTTTTTCTAGTGACACAATTTTTGCGTTACATGCAACAAGTTTCCCTTTAAGAATATCTACTTCATCAGAACTGTCACAATTTTATTTTTGTAATTTAAAGCTTTATAGTCATTTAACATGCATTCTAGCTCATTAATCTCATTTTGCATTGCTTTACAAATATCTAACAATTCAGCTTTTGTGAAGGAATTTATCTCATCGTTATTTGCCCTTAAGCAGACGACAGCGGAGTGGGCTACCACCTCTTCATCCTCATCCTCAGCTTCGCTGTCCATGTCCCAAGTTAGCACCTTAGCTTTTCATATATCTTTAGCAACCTGAGCAGTCTCTTGTCTGTATTGCTTCGCGAAGTGTCCCTTTTTCCTGCATTTGAAGCATTCAACTCTATTAGCAGAATCTTGTTCAGAAGAATTTTTATCATAATTAGAAGTGTTAGAGCTTTGAACCTTTTATGCATTTCTGATCTTACTTGAGGAGTTCTGACGTACTTTCTGAAATTTCTAACCATTAGCGCTATCTCCTCCTCCTCATCTTCATCTTCGCTAGCTTTTAGAGCAAGTGGCAAAGTTTTTTCCTTCTCCTCAGGTTTCTCTCTTTCTTCAATATTTTGCAATTCAAGCTCATGGGACATTAAATTACCTATCAAGTCCTCCACCGTCATCTATGATAGATCCTTCGCTTCTTGGATGGCAGTGACTTTAGGCCTGAAAGAGCTTGGCAGTGCTCTTAATATCTTCCTCACATGTTCAAGGCTAGAATATGTCTTACCGAGCGAGCTAGACTTGTAGACGATAGTGGTGAACCTTGCAAACATCTCTGATATGGTCTCTGACGGTAGCATGCGAAATCCCTCGTACTCTGTGCTCAGAAGTGCAAGTCTAGACTCCTTCACCTGTGACGTTCCCTCGTGTGTCACCTCCAATGTATGCCATATTTTCTACGTAGTTTGACAATGTGAGATACGATTGAATTCAGATTTATCTAATGAATAAATGATAGCTTTAGCATTAAGAGAATAAAGTCTCCAATCATTATCATCCCATTTATCATCATGTTTAAGCATTTCAGTATTTTCAATTTTAATGACAGATGGCTTCTAACTTTTTCAACAATTTGCCAAGCTTTATAATCAATAGAAATTAAGTAGATTCTCATTCGATTTTTTCAATAAGCATAATCTACTCCGTTAAATCTAGGGGACATGATATGGACTGACCCTTTGCAAAAGCACTATCAATGGGATTCATGGTCAATCCTAGGCTAGATCCTAAAACCTGCTCGGATACCACTTGTTGGATCTGGATCCTAGCCTAGAGGGGTGACGGATGAGTAGGCTTACAAAAATATTCTTGCGCAACCCACGAGAACCCACACGCAGTTAAAATCACAAGCAGAGTAAATAAGAGACAATCACAGAGTACACACAGATTTACCCTGGTTCGGTCGCATCAACGACCTACATCCAGCCCCCAAGCAAATACTAGCATTAATAAGTTCCTTCTGTACACCTACAATGGGGTCCTAGCTCCAACTCCCCACCGAGACTGTACCACACTCAACAAAGTGCAGAACCCTATTAACCTAGTAAATGCGTATCTTGACTGCTACAACATGTCAAGACCCTCTTGTCTAGCCTTAACTATACAAGTCTCAAAAGAAAACAAAATACGGTAAAGTTTCTCTTACAGAGATCGCTACACCAATACAAAGATAAATAAATATAGTTTTAGAACTGCTCAGTAATGGTGTGTCATCTTTGTCGTTCAGCACGTGTCAGATCGCGTCTGACGTAGATGTAGATGTCTCCTTGCTCAATGGTAGAAGCTTGCCGCTCTTTGAATCTCCCCTAGAAGCTCTCGGCCTGTTAGCTTGATGATGGCACACTAGAAGCTCTCGGCTAGGGGGACTTGCGGCACTTGGCTATCCCCTTGGTTGATGGTTGATCCTCTTCACTTGCAGCTGATAGTTTTTTGGTTCCACCCTCAACGTGAATGCC
>JAULAV010002263.1:0-31450 GCA_030789695.1 Scilla litardierei
ATCCATTGCCATGCCAGAGTTGGCGGCTGACAAGAACTTTGAGCTGAAGACTGGACTGGTGGTTCTGATGCAGCAGGATCCATTTCATGGGAATGCCCATGAAAATCCCCACTACCACATCCAGTTATTCTTGTCGAAGTGCGCCACATTTCAGATGACGGGGGTCTCCATCGATGCCATCAGACTGCGCCTCTTCCCCTTCACATTAAAAGACAAGGCACTCTATTGGTTGAGGACGCAGGCTGAGGGAGTCTTTACCACATGGGACGAGTTGGCGAGTGCATTAATTGACAAGTTCTATCCGCCCTCCAAGACGGTAAAGATTCGAAGCGATCTTATGTCCTTCAAGCAAGGACCCCAAGAGACGCTCTATGAGGCTTGGGAGTGTTTTAAAGATCTGCAGTATCAATGCCCGCACTATAGCATTGAAGATTGGGAGCTAGTTCATAGCTTCTACAATGGTCTCCAACCGGGGACCAAACAAATTATTGATGCCGTGGCGAATGGTGCTATCTTATCAAAGACTCCCGAAGAAGCTACGGCCCTAATTGAGGAGATGGCCTCAAACAATCAATAATGGGGCGATGAGCGAGGACACTCTACGTCCTCCTTGAAGCCAACTAGCATCTACGAGGCGAAGGCCGTAGCGGAGCTTACAAGCAAGTTTGATTCTCTCCACAAGGTAGTGGAGAGACTGGAGAAGTTTATCACAGAGCCCCAAGGAACCCCTTCCACCTCCGCACTAACGAACCAAATGTGTGATTGGCAAGACCAATCTCAAGCCATGTATTTAGGAGGAGAGCAAGGAGAAGGATCCTTGGAGCAAGTACAATATGTCGCGGGGAACCAAGGATATTGGGCCAATCCGGCCACAAGAAATCATCCCGGTTTCTCTTACGCCAATAATGAAGGAGCTTTGAACCCGCCACAACAACCACCTCAACAAGCTCGACCACCACCACCACCCTAACAACAACACTATCCGTCGAGGGGGCCTCCACAACAAAATTTTCAACCGAAGCAACAAGTTCCACCATATAGGCCGCCCGGATACAATCAAGGGTGGAGAAATCAAAACCCTCCACAAGCTCAACAACGATCTGACTTCGAAGCTAGAGTGGAGGAATTTATGGTCAAGCAAAAGAAGGTCAATGCTTCCTTGAAGGTGGGGCAAGACTCCCTTACAACCGTTGTGGCTCAAATATCGGAGCAATTGGCGTTGCTCAATCGAAACACTCAACAATTGCCGGTGCAACCCGAGCAAAATCCACGGGGCAACACCGGCCACATCAATGTCGTGGTTGCCGTTACTACTAGAGGCGGGAAGGATACCACCCCTGCCATGATTCCTACCGAGGAGCCCGTGGAGGAGAATGTAGAGCCGATCGAGCCGGTAGTTGAAGTTGAGAGGGAGAAAGAGCCGTAAGAAAAGGAGAAATCTAGAGCGGAGCAATTGATTGAGGAGAGGCGCTTCATGCCACCGGTCCCATTCCCCCAAAGGCTTGCTAGAGCGAAAATGGAGAAAAGGCTAGCAAAGTTTCTCGAGTATCTGAGAGGGGTTAGCCTCAACATTCCCTTCCTCGACGCCATCGTGGAAATCCCCACATATGCTAAATTTTTAAAGGATTTGATTTCGGGGGGAAAGAGGAAGGAGAAAATTATGCTAGCCGAGGAGGGCTCTTGGTTCACCAAGAGAGAGAAGGAGCCGGCCAAATTCAAAGATCCGGGGAGTTTTCGAATTCCTTGCACCTTGGGCGGCGTCCCTCTACAAAAGGCGTTGGTGGATTTAGGGGCTAGTGTAAGCCTCATGCCTCTCTCCATGTTCCTAAGGCTAAACACCGGGACGAAGTTGAAACCTACCGACATGCAGATACAATTAGCCGATGGACAGATAACAAGGCCGGTAGGGATCGCCGAGGACATCCCGTTACAAGTCCCGGGGGGCATATGTTTGCCATGTGACTTCGTGATTATGGACGTTAAGGAGGAGGGAGATACGTCATTGATACTTGGACGCCCGTTCCTCGCCACCGCCGGAGTCATTGTCGACGTGCGAGAAGGTACCCTAACATTGAACGTCAGCAACATCGAGGTGGAGCTTCACATTCCTAAGGCTATGAAACACATGCCTTACCACGAGGAGCTAGACTATATGGACCTCCTTGACGAGTTAATCGAAGATGCGATCCCCCATTCGATCGGCACCCTATTCAATGAGGAGTTCAAGGAAGGCCCGGATTTAGGCCAAGATGAGAAGATGAATGATTCCCCCGACTTCTCCGCTAAAAATAATGAAGGCGACGCTGATGTCGCAAGGATTCGAGAGCTCTGCAAGCTCTCGAAAATGAAGTCTCCGAAGAAAGCTCCGCCGATACGGAAATCGGCGTCACCGGTGAAGCGGATGACCGGAGCAAACGCTAGCTTGGGGGATCCTCCCCCCAACACTATTCGAGACGGGAGACCACCGAGGGAGAACACGCCGCCGCAACTTCCGAATCCAAGCGCTCTCCCCGGAAAATTTGACGGGTGCATCTCATATGCACCAAACATCCCGCATTAATTGAAAATCATAGGGGGTCGAGCTCATGACCTTAAACTAGCGCTTGTCGGGAGGCAACCCGACGGTTATTGCTTTATTTTCACTTTTCTTTTATTTATGTTTTAGAAATTTTTAGTGTTTTGAGTCGTTCGCCCAAAAATTTTGTGATAACGGGTCTTATTTTTCTTAACAGGAGAGGAGATAGGGAAATCCATCATGAGGAGGATGAACGAGGCGACGAGGAGCGCCCCAGGAAGGCGCTCGATGCTTAGGAGGAAGATGAAATCGACTGGGGGAAGAAAGACGGAGTTTAGAGCCCAAACAATGACAAACAGCAGAAAACAAGGCTCACTCGGCCGAGCATACTAGTCACTCGGCCGAGCACACAAGTTCGTCCGGCCGAGCCGCCCACGAACGAGGGAAGTCTGTTGTAACCAACTCTCTGTTTATATTCCTGATTTCAGTATAACTGCTACTCGGCCGAGTATATATATTCACTCGGCCGAGTAAAACTGATACGCTCCTAGGGTGAGTCTTGCCGAGTAGCTTGAGCCACTCGGCCGAATGGACTTACTCCACTCGGCCGAGGGTGGCAACGCCACTCGGCCGAAGCGTAGCGGGGAGGAATTTTTCCTAAAAGTTCACTCAGCCGAGCGACCCAGTCACTCGGCCGAGTCGTAACTTTTGCTATAAATAGGGGCGAGGGTCGGGCTCGTTTTTCGAAACGAAACAAATTGCAAACCGCCCGACCCCTCACCTCCCTCGCCTGCTGCCCTCGCTCACTCGCCCGATCGTCGACCCCGCGCCGCCGCTCGGCCACCCACCGCCGGCCGAGCCGCCGCCGCTCCTCGCCCGAGTCGCCGCCGGCAGCCACTGCTCCGGCCGACTCCGGTAACCCCATTTTCGCCTGTTTTCTCCTCTTTTGTGTGTTTTTCGAGGATCCATGTGCTTAACGAACCCCAAACCCAAATTAATTTCTATTTCTATCTATTATATCCCTAATGCCCCATACGTCTTGAATATTACTCGCTGATATCTCCATTTCATGGGCAGGTAATTTTTGGGAGCTTAGGGGAGCCCAGGGAGCTTCCAGGGACTGATTTGGGCTTCGTGGAGGCGTCACCTTCGCACGCTTCCATAGCTTTGCACTCGCGGCGTGTCGTGGTACATTCTTTCCTTTATTTTACGCACGCCGCACTTTTCACGCTTTTTGGTGCGCGCTCGGGGCCCATATGCCGCCCCGGACACGGCCGAGGTCGAGGAGAGCTTCGGCCAAGCAGAAGCGGTCGGATGATGCCGGCCCCTCCCACGAGGTGGAGGACTCTCCTCCGCCTTCTCCCACACACCCCGTCCACCCAGCACAGCCTGCAGGCCCCGCACACCCCGCACAGCCTGCAGAGCCCGCACAGCCACTCCATGCCGCTCCACAGCCACCACCTCCGGCTCCACTTATCGGGCCGCTGGGGATCACGTTCCGGAACGACGCACACCGCGTTGCTTTCGAGCGTATCTCCCAGCGCTCGATCATACCCTCCAGGTTCGCACACCTTGCAGACCTAGGACGCCTGGGGGTACTAGAGGGGATGCTCACGTTGTACGACAACGTGGGCTGGCGAGATTTCTTTCAGGTGTCAGCGGATACGTTTATCTGTCCGACACTTGAGGTTCTTAGTTCGATCGTACGGACCGACGAGGGATGCTCGTTTCGGTTCATGGACCGAGAGTGCAGGGTCACTCTCGGTATGATGAGAGCCTTCTTCTCGTGGCCCGATGTCCCCGAGGCCGACCGAGGTTACGCCCCCACCCATATCCCCCCACCTTCCTTCGATGCCGGTGCCTTCTGGGCCCGGATTACGGGTCTTCACGCTGCCTTTGACCCTAGTAGGGCCAAGGCCTCGGCCATTGTCCATCCCTGCCTCCGTATAGCTCAGCGCCTTATGGCGACGACCTTTTTAGCGAGATATGAGCCGGGTACGATGTCCACGCCAGAGCTCTATATGCTCTACACGATGACACGGCCCAGAGCTCTATCTAGGGAGGGCGATGAGTTGGTCCCCGCTGTCGTGATTGATGTCGCGGCTTGGTTTATGGACCGCATCATAGTATCGGTGGGCACTCGCTCACCGATATGCTGCGGCGACCAGATCACCTTGCTCGCCCTTATGACCGGCGAGGACTTCCCTGACGACCTGCGACGAGCACCGGGCCCCACTTCTCTGTCAATTGATGTTATGGCCCGGATGAAGATGTTGCGTCCGCACGGTGAGCGACACTGGGTCTGGCTGCACGGCCCTTACGGTGCCGATTACATGATTCTTCTGAGCCCAGCTCGGACTCAGATTGCACCGGCCCATGTGGACTGGCTCCCTGCGATGGATGTTCTGATCCCAGCCGCATACGTGCTCGAGGCCGAGGAGGCCGAGCAGGCCCACGCTGCCCACGCTGCCCCCGCAGACCCTGTTGCACCTGCCGAGCCTGCTGCCCCTGTTGACACCGTGGCCCCTCAGCCTATCCCTGATGTTTCTGCTGCTCTCGACACCTCTGTCCACACTGCTGTCGGTGTCAGGAGTACCCTAGCTGAGCCCACCTCCACTGCTTCCACGCCTACCACCACCACCACTGGCCCTCTGTCTGCCGAGCCCGTTTCCTCTGCCCCACCCGAGCGCCCGCCGACTATAGTTGAGTGCGGAGAGCCCTCTTTTGCCACCGCTGTAGATACCGTGGTCTCTGCCCCTGTCTCCACCGCTACTGTATTTTTCGAGAGTGTCATGGCCTCTGTCCACACTTCTGTGTCACCGACCTCTCTAGCCGCCTCGTTGCCACTTTTGTATTCTTCTTTCGTTGCTGCTGCCTCCACTTCTCACCGTCCTGCCCAGCCTCGCACTGAGGCCAGGCCCACACTTGCGAGCGCAGCACCTTTCGTTCCCTTGCCTGCTGAGCCCGTCACCTACTCCACCCGAGTACGCCAGCCCCGACCTGCACAGCCCAGACCGGTGCATCCCTCTACACCACCTCCCCCGACACTGTACTTCTGAGCATTCGTGCTCTCGAGGGGGCGGTGAGTGGCCTTAGAGGCGACCTTAGGACCCTGTCCGCCACTGTCGCCGATATGGCTCACCGCTTCGACCTGCTTCCACACATTCACTACTGTCTTACCCAGGTCCTAGAGCGACTCCCACGCGTACCCGTACCTACCCAGCAGGTTCCCACCCCCACTACCACACACCCCCAGCCTGCTTCCACTTCCACACCTACACCCGCTCAGCAGCCTGCACCACCACCTCCTCCTCCTCCGCCTCAGGACGGAGACGGCGCGGCACCACCTTCTTAGGCACCTTTGATGCCATCGATTCTTTTAGCCGTTGTGCTGCCCGTTTCTGCTGGGTCCTGATGTTTTTTGTCCACCCCCCTCCCCTCACTATTTTTGGGTGCACATTTCCTTTATATATCTTTATATATCTTTTTTGGGAGAGAGGGAGAGTTTTTGGTGTCACACCTATATATCTGTATCACTCCTTTATTTGCATGCATCATGTCCGCATCATATTTTTCATTTCATTATTTTTCTTTTTTTTCTTCCATCATGCATGCACCCTCACTTAACCCTCCCATTACTTGTTTCTCGGTGTGCCACACTTTGCACATTGAGGACACTGTGCCATTTAGCTTGGGGGAGTGAGTTCTCACGTTCTTTTCGATTTACCACCTTTATTTTTAGTTTCTTCACGCCATTTTCCGCTTTTGCACTTATTTTCATCATTTTTTCTTTTATTTTACCATGCATCACGTTTTCCTTATTTTTCTGTGTGCTGCACTGTAAATAGTTTTATTTTCCCCTTTATCTTTATTTCTTTTTCATCTCATGCTAGAGATGACTTTTCTGTGATGATGATTGCGTGGAGTTAGCTTCCTTTATATGCATGCTATATTTGTCATGTCTTAGATTCTATTTCTGATATCTTATGCTATGACTTGCCTTGCATTTAGAGATAGTAACCCACACTTTTTCAGCATGAAAATGGATGAAATTTTATTATTAGCTGAGTCTGAATATTCATATGTATGCTATCACAGAAAACACACCAAGATTCACGCATTGGATGCTTATATCTGGAGTATCGTTTTCTTTTCCTATATCACTTCTATATGCATGATTTGTACATTTCACTTCAGGATGATTGAATGATGTTAGCTATGATAAATCTGGATTAGTTTAGCTTTTTTGTGATCGAAATTGAGTAGATTAGATTACCCTGCTGAAGTTGTCGTGCATGTCTTATAGAGTGAACTGAGAGACATATTTATTTCTTTCTCCACATATCTTGAACATCAATTCTCTATTTTAAAATCATTGGTGAATCTCCCCTTTGCGATTCTATTATATGGCATTTCCCCCGCTATTAATTCCTAGCTCCAAATTTCCCAAAACCAAAGAAAGAAAAAGAAAAAAAAATTTCTTGTATATCCTTATTTCTCTTTGAGTTGGGATCATTGTGTATATATGTTATTTGAAAAAAAAAGAAAAAAGAAAAAAAAGAGAGAAAAAAAGGGAGAAAAAGAAAAAGAAAAGAGGAAAGAACCTCAATAAAAGATCCCATCTCATGTTCTCTCTTTCTTCTCTCTTTTCGTATTTATTTTCATTACTTTTGGAGCTTTATAAAAATGGTGAATGTAAATATTTTTTATGCCACCACGCTTATAGATAAGCTTGGGGGAGGGAATCCAATGATGTGTGAGAGAGTGACTACTTGACGTTGCATGACAACCTAGGCTAAGTAATATTCTTTACTCGGTGAGATTATTTTTAGCTTTACGAAGTTCAGAAATCCATGCCTAGCACTCATTTCATGAAATCCACACTTATCTATTCTTTCTATTCTATTGCGTGATACTCTTATACTCCTCATAGAAAGCATTCAATTGAAAAGTGTGTGATCTGCGATTCGTATACCGCTTTAAATGATTCAGACGATGTTAATTCTAAAATTATTCCGTTTTTTCATGATTATATCGTTGTTCGTGGGTTTTCTATTTCTATTTGCACCATTATACTATGATATCGAAATAAAATTCTTTGACATGTGTTTTTCATTCGGTGCATGCTATAAGAGTAAGCGAAACCCACGTCCTGAGAAAATGATCTAGCAGCTTCCCGCTTCGCTTCTTTCTTTCTTCTTTGTTTTTATTTCGTTTTTCATTCTTCTCCGTTTTTCATTTTTCATCTTTCGCCGTTTTCGTTTTCTGAATCCACCGGGTTCGACTTTTACTTATCTTCCTCGAGGACGAGTAAGAGGTAAGCTTGGGGGATTTTGATCACTCCTTATTTTACCCTTTTTTTCCCGCATGTTTGCATGCCATTTAGATCGCCCAAATCATGTTTTTCACGATATATCGACGATATTGCGATGCTTTTCACGATTTGTCGTTTTTGTCGCATTTCAGGTGATTTGGAGCGATTTGGAGTGATCTCGAGATACGCCTACTCCAGAGTGTCACCGATGACCTCCCCGAGGGGTATTTTACTGTTGGAGATGAGCGGAAGAAGAAAGAACGTCGCAGGAGCGACGAGGAGGCCAAAACAAGCTGTTTGGGCATTTTTGGTGTCCCACTCGGCCGAGTGAAGGACTCACTCGGCCGACCAGCGAGACACTGCTCGGTCGACCAGATCGGACACGTTTCATACGTGCACTCGGCCGAGCATCAGAAGCCACATCGGCCGAGTGACGAGATCCCGTCCGCCCGAGTGGCACCCAGATGACGCATGTCAAAAATCGCCAACTTACTGTTTTTCGTCTGCCTGAGCTTCAAAAGACCCACTCGGCCTAGTGGCAAATGCCGACCGCCCGAGTACTAAGAAGCCATCGGTCGAGTGACGACAACTCACTCGGCCGAGCGACTCCCGAAGTGAAGACCCCCGAAGACCCAGACTTACTGGAAATTTACAGGGTTTCTCACTCGGCCGAGCGAATTTTGTCACTCGGCCGAGTGCGACGCGATGCCTGTAGGAAAAATTGTGGATTTCAGGCTGCGCAGGGGCATTTTGGTCACAGTTTTTTGGACGATTTTGAGGGGTATTTAACCCCTGTTTTTACCCTAGTTTAGAGAGCTTTCCTCTTAGATTTTTGCAGCTTTTTTTAGATTAACTTTTTAGCTTTATTCTTGTGATTGGAGAGGAGACAAAAGTTGATTTTTGTTGAATTATTTGAAGAACTCCATTGGTTTGCCTCTCTCTCCTCTAAAAATACAATTTTTATTGCTTATCTCAATATTGTGATGAATTCTCTTGTTAATTTCATTGATTATTTTTGTGTTTGTGCTATGAATTGTGAGTAGTCTCCACGACTTGGGGTGTGGGGATGAACCCTACAAGCCCAATTTCTTATATGTAATGAATTGGTAGAAATATTGCTAGAATTTGCTATTAGGGATTAGTTTGGGATCGATTTATTACGGATAGCTAGGTATTCATACCGATTGGGATTTGCAAGAGATTGGATCCCAATTCGATAGGAAACCCTAGAAATCCGAATTGGGTTGGAATCGAATTTCCGTAGTATCGGTTTGCAAGAGATTGGACCGATACTAGGGTTTCCGGTTGCAATTCCGTGCCGATACCCGTTTGCAAGAGATTGGACGGGTAGGAACTATCCCAACCTAGGTCGTGGCCCGAGTTTGCACGAGAGTGGGCTCGGGGCGCGATTGAACGATGATGTTGATCCTAATGCTAGCTTGCCTAGGTTAGGGTTTGCAAGAGATTGGACCCGAACCTAGGATAGCTATAGACCGGCAACAGCGCGAGAGCGTGAGCTAGGTTCTACATTCAGTTGCAACGAGTTCATCCGAAATTCTACCCTAGCAATGTTGATACCAATGAATTACATTGATGAGATACGGTGAGTAGCGGGGATTCCCCATTCCCTAGACGTTCTTTATTTGATTTGATATTTTCGTACTTTGTCTGACGATGGTGACAGAATCGCCAAATGCAAATTCTCTCTTTTCTATTCTTAAATAGCCAGGTTGATTGGAGCAAGCACGGTCATTCGTCCTCCCTGTGTTCGATAACCCGCTCGCCGCTATACCGTGCGCTTGCGGTAAAACTACAACCGTTCTTTGGGTTACATTCCGGAGCGATCATCCATCCTCCTTGTATATAAGCACAATTTTTACCCTAGATTATGGGGCAGGTTATTTTACTTAGTTTTAATTTTAGTTTAGTTTTCTTATAGATTTTTCATAGCCGTCACTATTTTGTAGAAGTCAAAGATTGGATTTTTATATATTGCTTTTGCTTGGAATCTTGCGATCTTAACTCTCTGCGATTGTCTATCGTTATTCGACGCTTTGTTAATAATTTCTAATCTTTATATGCTTATTCCAATGTCTTCTATTGCGATTGTGATTTCTCTTGCTTTACTGAATCTTCTATTGTTATTTCCATGCATTCTGAGTAGTCTTGTCTAAGGCAATGGATTAGCCCTATGATCTTAGGATTTAGATGTAAAGTTAGGATTTTTAGGTTGTTTTGGTATAAAAGGGATGTGTTTTGGTTGATCCGGCAAAGTTTGTAAGAGATTCCAAATAGGGTTCGTGACCATGATAGTGGTATGCACTTTGGACGGATATCCTAAGAACTTAATTAGGCACGTTAGTGAATTCAACAGAGTTCGTGACCACGATAGTGGCGCATACTTTGATGGTCTCCACCGTCTTATTATATCACTAATTGATAACTACGATAGTAACATCAATGAGAGCCACCAAATCACAGATTGAAGCTTTATCCACGATAGTGGCATGAGTGGAGATTGAGAGTAGTTGTCGATCGTAATTCACGGATCGCGTGTGAGGCCATCCACGATGGTGGGTCTAAGCACGGGATACGTCTGGCGAGTGGGATGACGATAGTTGGCATGAGTTCTACATTTTAGATGCGACAATCTCTTCCTAATAAAGCCAATTCAACATAAGGATTCTAACCTAGCATTGCCATCCGACGATCCTAGCTGTGACTCATATTGCCCTAGTCTCATATATTACTAATAACCTTAGGAAAGATAACATTTAAAACAACCATATTTGAATACGCCCTGCTAGCATTGTTCTGAGATCTAGACAATGCCCAAGACTATATAAGCTTCTGCCTCCCTGTGGGTTCGACATTTTACTATATTACAAAGCATTGACACCGTGCACTTGCGGTAGTTTCCGGGTGTAAATTCGGAGCGCATCAATCATCTCCTAGGCAATTGTATTTTGGTCAATAGGCGTCTGCCAAATTGTCACCATTTTTCCTGAGAAATGGCTCAAAATTTCTTCAAAATTTTACTATGAAGCAGGCACGTGTAAGTCATTTCACAGACGACTGTCCAAATCCAAGCGATTGTATTTTCTTCTACATGCGCATGTCTGCTTTCTGGGTCATATTTATTATCGTTTGACAGGCGACTGCACGTTGTGCATTAGTCGTCTGTCCGTCGAGTTCAGCGGTTTGTAGCCCACGATATGAGCCGTTCCTTTTGATCTAACGGCCCAGATCTCTCCCACGATTTCTTATAACTCGTAGTTTTCAAATTCCAGAGTCTCATTCATCCTTCCAATCGACTGCTCCTCCTCCTTCCTCGGACGTTCAAGTCCCGTCTGGCCATCCTCCACGATATGAGCTGTCTATCGGGGACCTTAGACAACGCTTGTTTAGTACATGCACTGTTAAAGGTCCCAATAGACATCGCTTTTTTAGTACAAGCGCTGTTAAAGGTCCACCATAGACATCGCTTGTACTAAATAAGTGTTGTCTAACTGGGACCTTTGACATCGCTTGTTTAGTATAAGCGCTGTAAAAGGTCACAATAGACATGGCTTATTAAGTTAAAGCGCTGTCAAATGTCACAATAAACAACGCTTCTTTAGTACAAGCGCTGTCTATGGTTGACTTTTAACAGTGCTTGTACTAAACAAGCGCTGTCTATCTGGGACCTTAGACATCGCTTGTACTAAACAAGTGTTGTCTAAGGTCCTAGATAGATAGCGCTTGTTTAGTATCAGCAATGTTAAAGGTCCACCACAGACATCGCTTGGACTAAAAAACTGCTGTCTATCTGGAACCTTTGACATTGTAAATGAATCCAATTCATTTTTACATCGTATATGGATAATAACTTATAGTGGGTTTAAAAGCCATAAGGAGGAATCATTTTGAACGATGGAATGATAAGAAGGTAATAATTTCAAATCGAAATCAGTATATGGGCAAGGACGAGGCCAAAGCAAAATATGGTTATAGAACCTTGATGTTTACGAGACAAAGCAACCGAGAAAACATGACGAATTAATAATACGCTAATGTTAACCAGACTAGTACATGAATAAAGAATGGTATGTAATTGTGCCATGTAAATGCAAATAGTTACAGTTATCTCAAAAAGCTATTCACCACGGAGTTCATTGTTGCAACTATATCAGACTCGCATGCTTAGCAGTCTTCCAAAAACAACAACGCACAGCGACGACGTATATATGTAACTGTTAAGTTTTTTATTTGTCTATTGTGGCACAACGGCTCTGGTGAAATGTTAAACAGAATGTTAAGTGCAATGTCGAACATGGTGGAATGTTAAACATTATGTTATGAAAAATGTTGAACGTGTTTGTTCAACATTTGGTTCTTCATCACCTGTTCTTATCATCAAAGATTGCTTAATTATAGCTAAAGGGCTTGCAGTTATGCTTTTAGTGCTATTGGAGATTCTCTCTTATCTTGTGAACGGATGCAGATCGTCATTCTTCGGTCCACTCTTGGTTTAAGGATTTTGCAGATACCGTCGGTTATAGATGTTGTAACCGAGTGATGAGTTGTTGAGATTGTTCTGGTTGGCTTCATGATCTCTTGGCTACGGAAGTTTCACTTGGATTGGTTGAGAAAAATCTTAGCGGTTTTTATTTATGCTCCTGCTGTTGTTATCAGTTTATCTATCTTGAAGAAGGACTCTTAAATATCGCAGCAAGGTTACGGGAAGACTGCTGCTGTTACCGCGATAGCGTTGATCATCTTTGGTGAAAGGGGATCTAAAATAATGCTCCGGGAGGAGGCTCACATCTACATTGTAGAGGATCAAGGGAGTTGATCTTGGTGAGTACTGCAAGGGGATCTTGCTCGCAAGGGGAGCTTGCGCAAATTACTCCAAGGAGTTGATTGCGATCAACTCGTGTAGCATGTATTGAGGGGGAGTGTATTTCCTCTAATATCTTTCAGTTTTGATGTCTGTATTTTACATACTATATAATGGAGTAATTTGATTTTCTGGGCGGGGCCCCGCAGATGTAGGTGTGCGCACCGAACTGCGTTACCAACGACCTTGTGTTATGATGTGTTGCTTGATATTATTTCTATGTGCCCTATAATTAGGATTGCGTACTAATTTCATTTGGTATCAGAGCAGGTCATCCGCATTCTTTGCTAGTCAAAGAGGGTGTGATTCTGCTGTCTTAGTACGTCAATCATGAACACGAAGGAAGGAGCTTCTGTGACTCGGCCTCCGCTTCTTACTGGCACCAATTATATATATTGGAAGTCACGGATGCGCGCGTTTATCAAATCTCTTGATGAGAAGGCATGGGTGGCCACTGTTGAAGGCTGGACTCCTCCTACAGTTGACGACAAGAAGGGAAATGAATCTCTCAAGCCTGTCCAAGATTGGAGTATTGAAGAAGAACGCGCGGCTCTGGGAAATTCTAAAGCCTTGAATGCTATTTTCACTGCTGTTGATGAAGAACAGTTCAAGTTGATCTCTACCTGCGAAGTTGCTAAAGAAGCATGGGATATCCTTCAAAACATACATGAAGGGACAAGCACTGTAAGAGCCTCTAAACTTCAAATTTTGGCTTCTCAGTTTGAAAACCTTAGGATGAATGATGACGAATCTGTGGCTGAATTCAATGGAAGACTTCGTGACATAGCTAATCAAGCTTTTCAATTAGGAAAGAAGTACTCCCAAAAGAAATTAGTTGAGAAAACCCTTAGATCTCTTCCTGAAAAATTTTCGGTCAAAATAGCTGCTATAGAAGAAGTTAGGAATACTTCTAATATGAGATTGGATGAATTGATGGGATCTCTTCAAACTTTTGAGATGAACTTGAAGCAAAATAAAAGGGAGAAAGGAGTAGCTTTAAAAGTGGAAACTGTTGATGCTTCACATGAAGGAGAGGGTACTGAGATCGAAGATGACATAGCTCTTCTAACCAAGAACTTTAGTAAAATGATGAGGAAAATAGGAAATAGAGGTCAGAATTTCAGAAACATTAACGAAGAAGCTCGGACAAATTTTTCTTCTGCAGTTAGAGGCAACAATCGACCCATACAGAAGTTTGATACCAAAGGTAAAGGCAAGGGAATTCAATGCAGAGAATGTGAAAGTTTTGGACACATACAGGCAGAATGTGCTAACACCATAAAGAAAAAAAAGAAAAATCTCTAGCAAGCTCTTGGAGTGATGATGAGTCTGAAGAATACACTGGTGACGAGGACATTGTCAGCAACTATGTTGCTTTTATGACTATCATGGGTGATCAGTGTACTGATGACACAACTAGCAATGTTGGACATAGTGTGGATTCTGTTTGCACCATGTTGAAAGAAAAAGATAAGAATGTCAAGAGAAATGTTATAACATTTAATGCAACATCTGACAGTGATTCTATGTCTGATACAGGTGATGAAAAGGAAGTTGACGAAGTTGATATTCGGTCCGCATATCAAACCATGTTTGTTAATTGGTTAAAGATATGTGAGATAAACAAACTCTTGAAGTATGAGAACATTAAACTAAAAGGTGAAAGAGAAGAGGTTGTAACTCAACTTGACAAGATCAAGCAAGACGTCAGAAATCTGGAAGGGCAACTCAGGAGAACTCTTCTTAGAGCTGAAAAGGCTGAAAGTGTTCTTGACAAATGGAACACTGGCAAAACCAAGCTTGATGATATTCTAAGCATGGGGAAAGTCTCTGGAGATCGTACGGGAGTAGGGTTCAATAGAGGAGGCTATCTTCAGATAAGCAAGGAAGATCATTGTCAACCTGTCAGAAATCAGATTAGCAACAAACAGTCCAAGCAAGGGAGTCAACAAGGTAAACAAAAAAAGGCACTACTATCAGATTCTTGATTTGTAATTACTGCCAATGCAGAGGTCACACTGAGAGCAGGTGTTTCAGAAGGATGAGACATCAACTTGAAGGAAGGAACGAGGGACATTCAGATAAAAGGATCATTAAGAGATGGATAAGAAAGACAAGAGTTCACAGCCTTGTTGCTTACACGTCCATGAGTGCTTTTTCAGAAAACACATGGTACTTCGACAGCGGCTGTTCTCGGCATATGACAGGAAACCGGGGCCTCTTATCTGAATACACTACAGGAAATAAAGGTCACGTCACTTTTGGTGACGGCCAGAGAAGCAAAGTCATTGGGAATGGAGAGCTGAAGATGACTGAGTCCATTACTTTGAAGGATGTCATGCATGTCCAGGACTTAAAGGCTAACTTGATTAGTATAAGCCAATTGTGTGATCAAGGACTGTTTGTTCAGTTTACTAAGGATAAGTGTGTTGTGCTAAACAAAGCTGGGATCAACATTCTTACTGGAAAACGATCAACTGACAATTGTTATCTGTTGCAGGAAGCAAATAGATGTCTCACAGCCAGTGTTGAAGTTGCCGAACAATGGCACCAAAAACTTGGTCATGTGAACTATAAGACCTTAATTGAAATTATCAAAGTTGGAGCCGTTCGTGGAATACCTGTTCTTTCCAAGAAAATTGAAGGGGTCTGTGGCTCGTGTCAGCTAGGAAAACAGAAGAGAACCAATCATAAACAACTTCAGATCATCACCACCTCAAAGAATATGGAGTTGCTGCACATGGACCTGATAGGACCCACAACGGAAGTCAGCATAGGAGGTAAGAAATATATTTTTTTTGTGTTGATGACTTTTCTCGTTTCACATGGGTGGATTTTCTCAAAGAAAAGTCAGATGCATTCAATGCTTTCAAAAAGCTTTGCATTCGCCTTCAGACTGAGAGGGGAGCAACTATTGGAAAGATTACTCGTATTAGCAGTGATCATGGTAAGGAGTTCGAAAACCACTTGTTTGCTGACTTCTGTGAGGCAGAGGGAATACGACATGAGTTTTCTGCACCAAAGACTCCTCAACAGAATGGTATTGTTGAGAGGAAGAATCGGACTCTACAGGAGATGGCTCGCGTGATGTTAAATGCCAGAAGGATCAGTACAAAATGGTTGGCCGAAGCAATGAATACTGCCTGCTACACCATAAATAGAGTATATCTGAGACCCAGAACGGATAAAACTCCCAACGAGATCTGGAGAGGTAGGAAACCTAATGTCTCTTATTTTCATGTTTTTGGTAGCAAATGTTACATCTTGCAGGATCGAACTTCTAAAGGAAAATTCGATGCTAAGAGTGATGAAGGGACATTTCTCGGATATTCTACTACGAGTCGTGCCTTCCGTGTTCTAAATCATCGTACTGATGTCTTGATGGAGTCCATCAATGTTGTCGTTGATGACTTCGAGCAAGGTGGTGTGGGGGCTGAGCCGCAAGAAGAGATTAATGAGGAAGATGAAAATGTTGAACAAAATGTTGAACAAAATGTTACAACATTTGATTCAACATCTGGTAACACTAGTCAGAATGGTGTCACTCATGGGTCGGCTTCTGCTGAAGAATCGCTATCTGATGAGAATGAAGCTCATCCCTCACGTGGAATAACTAAAGTTATCCGAAATCATCCTCCAGAGCTCGTCATTGGGAATGTTGAAGATGGTCTTCGCACCAGAGGCACTAGTCAGGTAAATTATCGTGATCTTGCTGGTTATACTTGTTTTCTGTCTAGTCTTGAACCCAAGAATGTTAAAGAGGCATTGTTGGATGAGTTCTGGGTGATGGCTATGCAAGAGGAGCTGAATCAATTTCAGCGTAATGACGTGTGGAGTCTTGTTGAGAGACCGAAAGGGGTGAACGTTATAGGCACCAAGTGGATTTTCAAGAATAAAACAGACGAAAGAGGAAATGTCACACGTAACAAAGCTCGACTAGTTGCTCAGGGATACACTCAAATTGAAGGAGTTGATTTCGATGAAACCTTTGCTCCGGTGGCTCGTTTGGAATCTATTAGGCTTCTTCTTGCTGTCGCATGCAGTTTTAACTTCAAGCTTCATCAAATGGACGTAAAAAGCGCCTTCTTAAATGGGATTTTAAATGAGGAAGTTTATGTCGAGCAGCCTAAGGGATTTGAAGATCCTTTCTTACCTGGTCATGTTTATCGGCTGAAGAAAGCTCTTTATGGTCTCAAGCAAGCTCCCAGAGCTTGGTATGAGCGTCTGACTAGATATCTTCTTAAAAAGGGGTATGAACGAGGTGGAGCTGACAAGACACTGTTTGTTCAGAGAACCAGATCTGCTATCATTATTGCTCAGATTTATGTTGATGACATAGTGTTTGGTTCTACGTCTTCTCAACTAGTAAGTGAGTTTATAGATCTTATGCAAAAAGAATTTGAAATGAGTATGGTTGGTGAGTTACATATGTTTCTTGGTCTCCAAGTGAAACAGACTAGTGATGGGCTGTTCATATCACAGAGTAAATATGCTAAGAATCTAGTCAAAAGATTCGGTCTTGAGAAAGCTCGTCAAGTTCGCACTCCTATGGGTTCTACAGAGAAGCTCTCTAAATATGATGGTGGAAAACAGGTAGAGGTTACCTTGTACAGGAGCATGATAGGTAGCTTGTTGTACTTGACAGCAAGTAGACCTGATATCTGTTTCAGTGTTGGAGTGTGTGCTCGTTATCAGGCATGTTCTAAGGAATCACACATCACGGCTGTTAAATGTATAATCAGATACATAAGTGGAACAGCTGACTATGGGATCTGGTACTCCAAAGATACCAATACTCTCTTATCAGGATATAGTGATGCAGACTGGGCAGGTAATGCTGATGACAGGAAGAGTACCACTGGAGGATGCTTTTATGTTGGAAATAACTTAGTTTCGTGGTATAGTAAAAAACAAAATTCGATTTCGTTGTCAACAGCTGAAGCAGAATACATTGCAGCAGGGAGTTGTTGTACTCAACTCTTGTGGATGAAACAAATGTTGACAGACTATGGTGTTGATCAAGATATTTTGACTGTTCTATGTGACAATCAAAGTGCAATAAACATTTCAAAGAATCCCGTTCAACATTCAAGGACTAAACACATTGACATTCGGCATCATTTCATCCGTGAGCTAGTTGAAAAGAAGATTCTCATTTTGGAGTATATCGATACTACTAGTTAGTTGGCTGATATTTTTACTAAACCCTTGGATTCTAACAGATTTGAGGAATTACGATAAGCTCTTGGGCTGTGTCGTATCTGAATGGTGTACTCATTGTTGCACATAATGTTAAACATAATGTCAAACATTATGTTGCAACTCTTAAAAGTGCTCTGGATTCTTTTGTCTTTTCTGCCTGAGCGTTATTACCTCTGCATTTATTTCCCTTTATTGGTCTTCGGAGCTCTCTTCACCTCCTTAGAATTCTTCAAGAAGTTATTTGTTAAGGAGGGTCTGTGCTTTTCTAGGGTTCTTGGTTCTTGATTCATTGTCCAAGAAATCCTTGCTGTTTCTGCGATGGGCCGATCTCAGAATGAAAGATCCTCTTCGAATCCTCGTCGGTCTGCTCGCCAAGCTGCATCGTCTCGCCAGAATCCTCCATCTTCTGCTTTCGCTCCTTTCAAACGGAAAGGTTGTGTTCCACGATCGTCTAGGGTCTCGTCCGCTGGAATCTTGTCCCCTTCATCATCTTCAGTGTCTTCTGACCACATGCATTCTGAAACTGCATTGAATTTGGCTATGGTACCTTTTTCCCCAATCTCTGTTGATTCTTGCTATCGCGTTTCTTCTCAAATGTCATTCTCCGAAGAAGATGAATCATTTCCTCATCCTGTCTCTGTGGAAGATTGGTTTTGGCATCTTCGACGAACTGATCGCAAGCTGGACATTTCTTGGATGGATCTATCCAATACTCGTTTTGGTACTATTCATCTTAAAGATCTTGAAGGAAAGTTGCTAAGTGTGAGGGTGCCCTTCGATGATCTAATTGTTCTGAAATCTTGGAATCCCCCTGAGCCATCTGTTAAACTTTCTGAAATTGTTGTACTGGATGACTCTGACTCAGTGTCCTCGTTAGCTGCTGATGATGGTCTGAAGAATGGTGAAGGGTCTTCATATCAAGACACTTCTGATACGGCTAATGCTGGTGTCTCGGATACTCATGCTGATGTCCATAATGTGTGTTTCTCTATGAATGAGAGTGCTAATAAGTTGGGTTCTGAAAATGAGACGGTTGAGGTTGATAAAGAACTTTCCCCTAATGCATCTACAGCTGATGTTGATCCTGCCTCAGTTCTGAATCCCTCCGCACCTACTGAAGAGAGTTCTGATCCTCTTGAACAGGTCATCTCCTTGGGTGAAAATGTTTCACCTTCGCCTAATGTTGAACCTTATGTCAGATCTGATGATTGTGCTCATAAAGAAGCTCCCAAGGTGTCTGTTGATCCCAGTGTGGATCCTTTTGTTATTCATCCTCGCAAGACTAGATCGGGGTCTCTCAAGCGCAAAGTATCTTCCACATCCTGCAGGGTCTCTCCATCTAAGTCTCCCAAGTTATCAAAAGGGTCAGGTTCCTTCTCTCCCTCTGATGGTCTTGCCTCTGAAGCTGTTTCTGTTCAATTTTTTGATAAGTCGTGCAAGGATAGATGGGTAGTTTACTCTGATAGATCCATTTTTGGAGAAAAGTCTATTGCAGTCTCATCTTTCAAACATACACACTTTCTTGCTTTTCTCAAAGATATTGACTTATTTCAAGCTGACAGTTGTTTTAAGACCTATTATCCGGTTATGGTGCGAGAGTTTTATTGCAACCTATTCAAATCTACATCTGATTCTTCCTCTAAATGGGGCTTTAAAACTTTTGTTCGTGGGAAAATTGTTCCATTCTCTCCTGATATCATAAACAATCTGATCAAATGGCCGTGTGGTCAATGTCTTCCTCCTTATGGTGCTTCTGTTGGTGTCGACTTTGACTTGTTCATTCAGACTGTCACTGGTGGGCAGTTTTCATGTTGGCCTAAATCCGTTTCTTTCCCTTCATCTGCTCTGACAGCTAAGTTCTATTTGGTGTATCGCATTGCTACTCGTAACTGGTTGCCTACTTCCAACATGTCTATTGTTACGAAGTCTATGTACAAATTGCTGTTTGCTGCTGGGACTAAGAAGCCTTTCAACTTGGGTCGCCTTATCTTCGATTCCATCCTATCTTTATCAGAATCTTCAGCTCCTCATACTGCCCTGCCGCATGCGTCCCTAATTTCTATGATTCTCTTCTCTCATGGAATTGTTCCAGCATCTTCTGAGCTTCCTGTATCCTGTGACTTGAAAAGCTTCACATCCAAGTCTATTGCCAGCAAAATTGATGACCTGACTATCCTTCCTTCTGTGTCCTCTATGCCGTCCTCTTCTTCACCATCTGTTTCTAAATCTGCTAAGAAAAGGGCTTCTCCTCCTCAAGCTTCTGTCCAAGATCTTCAGGATGACATGTTGGTGTTTCAGAGAGCTGTCAAGGCTGTTGATGATCAGCTCGTGATGCTTGAGAGTCAGAGGGTTCTTCTTCAAGCTCAGAGGATTTTTCTTCAAGACAGGATTGCTGAACTTCAAGCCAAGCTGTCTCCTTCTGATGAAGTTTGATCTTTGGCTTTTTCTGTCACAAAGGGGGAGTAGTAACATGTTCTGAGTATATGAATGGTTGTTCTGAACATGTGGGTGATCTAAATGTCTTGACTTGGAGCTGTTTTTAGTCTTCTGACTGGTATGTCTTCTATCTGACTGTATGGCTTCCTTTCAAAAGCATTTCTCCTGCTTGTCTTCTTGCTTTGATGATATCGGATCACTTTCTGTTTGATTGTGCCACTAAAAGCCAAAGGGGGAGATTGTTAAGTTTTTTATTTGTCTATTGTGGCACAAAGGCTCTGGTGAAATGTTAAACAGAATATTAAGTGCAATGTCGAACATGGTGGAATGTTAAACATTATGTTATGAAAAATGTTGAACGTGTTTGTTCAACATTTGGTTCTTCATCACCTGTTCTTATCATCAAAGATTGCTTAATTATAGCTAAAGGGCTTGCAGTTATGCTTTTAGTGCTATTGGAGATTCTCTCTTATCTTGTGAACGGATGCAGATCGTCATTCTTCGGTCCACTCTTGGTTTAAGGATTTTGCAGATCCCGTCGGTTATAGATGTTGTAACCGAGTGATGAGTTGTTGAGATTGTTCTGGTTGGCTTCATGATCTCTTGGCTGCGGAAGTTTCACTTGGATTGGTTGAGAAAAATCTTAGCGGTTTTTATTTGTGCTCCTGCTGTTGTTATCAGTTTATCTATCTTGAAGAAGGACTCTTAAATATCGCAGCAAGGTTACGGGAAGACTGCTGCTGCTACCGCGATAGCGTTGATCGTCTTTGGTGAAAGGGGATCTAAAATAAAGCTCCGGGAGGAGGCTCACATCTACATTGTAGAGGATCAAGGGAGTTGATCTTGGTGAGTACTGCAAGGGGATCTTGCTCGCAAGGGGAGCTTGCGCAAATTACTCCAAGGAGTTGATTGCGATCAACTCGTGTAGCATGTATTGAGGGGGAGTGTATTTCCTCTAATATCTTTCAGTTTTGATGTCTGTATTTTACATACTATATAATGGAGTAATTTGATTTTCTGGGCGGGGCCCCGCAGATGTAGGTGTGCGCACCGAACTGCGTTACCAACGACCTTGTGTTATGATGTGTTGCTTGATATTATTTCTATGTGCCCTATAATTAGGATTGCGTACTAATTTCATAAACTAGCAAAACAAAAACAACACTTAGTCTTCATCATCACCAACGTCATTGTGTCTGTCTGTGTCGAGTGTCAAGAGCGGCAGGACTTCTTGCCTCTTCAAGGGACGCATCGGCATCCTCCAAACTCTTCTCAATGCAGGAGGAAACTCCAAGACCATCAGCACGAGTATCGGTCATATGAATAGCATCACACGTTACGGCACCCCCCAGATACTCTGCAATTACAGCAACTCCCCTTTTCTTTGCATGTTCCAAGCTCTCCGTAATCTATTCCCAAAAGGTACGAACAGAGTTTAACAAGAGGGAAGACAAAAGTCGAAGCCATGCTTAATTAGTATGATTGTTACCAGAACACCAGATCCTTCCCCCATGACGAATCCTTCCCTCTTCTTGTCCCATGGCCTAGAGGCTCTCTCTGGCTCGCCGTTCCTCTGCGAGAGTGCCCGACACGCAATGAAGCCGCCAATGCTGGTCGGAACAATGGCTGCCTCCGTCCCCCTGGCAACCATGATACCGGCAACAATGAAAGAAATGTTAAGGTGATGCGAAATCAAGTAAGAAAATGAGAACATATTTATAAGTCGGATCATATATCAAAAATTGCGAGCGTGAAATGAGTTGATACTAAAGCAGATTAACTTCCCCCACAATCTAAACGCAGTGAACTAAACAACCTAAGGACTTATCAGCTGAAATATTAAGCAATAGGAATGCCAGGCACCTTTCTTACAACAACATAGTCTCCAACAGACAAGTTAAGCTCCATATCTGACTCAGCCTGATATGAATGTATATAACCTATAGAATGCAGCAGAAAAGCAAAAAACAGTAAACGAGGTATCTAAATGATACTTGAGTTGAACCATTGATAAGCTACTGATTACCTCTCTTAAGAAGTATCCCATTGAATCAGTTATCCCGTCAACTGTTTGGGATGAATATACACGCCATTGACTTCTTTGTAGGAGGGAGGTGGTGGTATATGGTCTTCCACTACTGGCTTGGAAATTGATAACCCTCCTATAAACGAATAATTTCTTCCCCGAGAGTTGGTAATCGTTCCAACATATTAATTTCCTTCCTAAAATCACATACCCAATTATACAAATTACAAAATGGTGGCCACAAAAAAAAAATCAGAGAGATGGTATCAAGATAATAATAAAGAAAACTTGGCTACTTGAAGTTGGAGTTTGGTTGGTTCCCAGCTTCAAGATTAATTCCATCTTCGAAGCCCTTCATGAAACAAAATTACAGCAACATTAAATTAATTAGGAAGCAAACCTGCAATATCAAGCTAGACATGCAGCATCAATTCAAGAAACCCTTGCAACCTACATGATACACATTACATTCATTAAACTCAGCCAAACTCAACTAAACCAAAAAATATCAAAAGAAATGTTTCAGGGTATACAGCCATCTGATCTGAAACAATCAATAATCCATGAAGAAAAATATCAAAAAATGAGTAAAGAATTACAGTTTATGTTTTATGCCAAGAAATGCATGAAGAAAACTAGGACTATATACTATTTTATTTTGAATTCCGATATGGTTGCAATCAACTACGTGATTCATTCAAATTCCCACGGTTGTGTATAGTCCATCATGTCAATGATTATATCAGTTGCTGAAGCTTGTAAAGAAACGCCGAGATGATCGGGCCATGAAACAGAGGAGGGGGGCTTGACGTGCCTCTTTCGGGCCGTCGTCTTCTTGGATCTTCTCGGGGGGTCGACAGTGAAGTGGGTGTCTGAGGCTTTTGGGTTGACTGGGGAGGTGGTGTTGCTTGGGAAGTAGTAGGAGGGTCTGTTGGGGATGTAGGCTTGTGGTTCGTTTGGTTGAGAGATTAATGGAGTTGTTCTTTGGTGGTGGTGGTGATGGTGATGATGATGATTTCTATGTGAGTTTGAAGGGTGTGGGATGTTGGTGGTAGGTGTGGCTCTTCTCATGTCTTTGAGCTTATAGAACCAGGAGTTTGGCATCATGTCAGATAGCCTAAACCTATAGTTGCACATGTGTATCTGATATAGAAGTAGAAATGCGAATAAATTCAGTTGGAAAAACAAATCAAAGAAGAAGAAGAAGAAGAAAAAGATGAAGCACGAGATTAGTGAGATGGCTCAATTATGGTTGCCAAAATTTCTAGAGTGAGGCTCAACTCAACAAATGAAGAAGAAAACTCTCTTTGCCCCCTGTAAAATAGAGAGAAGTATTGTGGAAAAGGTTGATTTTTTCTCATTGATTCACTGTAGTATTTATACAGGAAATATGTAACATATTCCTAAACTAACTGAGAGGAGGTTACAACAAATTAGCTAAGAGGTTACAACAACTTAGCTAATATGATTTAAGGAATATCTACAGAGATTTTGTCAACAACAAATTAGCTAAGATTTTGTCAACAACAAATTAGCTAAGATTTTCTCAACAACAATAACAGCTTAATACCCTCCTGCAAGCTCAAGGACGATTACGGACGAGAAGCTTGGATCGCAAGTTTTTGAACCTGGAGGTACCAACGGCCTTGGTAAATATGTCAGCAACTTGATCGACAGATTTGACATGACGAACAATTAAATCACCAGCTTGTACTTGTTCACGGACGAAGTGATAGTCGATCTTTATATGTTTGGAACGTTGATGAAAGACCGGGTTCGCTGTAAGGAAAGTTGCACTGAGATTATCGCACAGAACAATAGGAGGACCATGACTTGAAGCACTCATTTCCTTCAAGAGTTGTTGCAACCAGATTAGTTCTGCAGAAGCGAAGGCTATGGCTCGATACTCTGCCTCCGTGCTAGATCTAGCAACAACTTTCTGTTTCCGAGAAGACCAACTTATGAGATTCCCGCCATAGTAGATGGAGAAACCATGTTGGGAGCGACAGTCATCGGGATCCGATGCCCAGCCGGCATCGGTAAAGCAAAGCAGCCGAGAGTCTTGAGACGGACGGAAGTACAGGCCCGCATCCAAAGTACCTTTTAGGTAACGCAAAATGCGTTTTACAGCAGCCCAGTGAAGCTCAGTCGGCCGATGCATGAACTGGCATACCCTATTGACGGAGTAGGAAATTTCTGGCCGGGTAATGGTGGCATATTGCAATGCTCCAACGATGCTCCGGTAGAGGTGCAAGTCAGGGAAGGGATCACCATGCTCAAGTAGACGAGAACCAGGAATAGCCGGTGAAGAAATCGGCTTAGCACCCATCATTTTGCTGCGGTCGAGAAGGTCCAATATGTACTTCCGTTGAGAAAGAAGAAGACCGGAAGGAGTGCGAAGAACTTCAATCCCTAAAAAGAAGTTGAGAGAGCCCAAGTCTTTTAGAGAGAAAACTGAGTTGAGGTAGCGAACAAACTCATCAATGAAGGTGGAATTTGAGCCGGTGATGATGAGATCGTCGACGTAAACAAGCACATAAACCACGTCTTTGCCATGACGTTTGATGAAGAGGGAAGAGTCGGAGACACACTGCTTGAATCCGTGACGAAGTAGGGCCTGATTAAGCTTCTGAAACCAAGCTCTTGGTGCTTGTTTTAGGCCGTAGAGAGCCTTCCTGAGCTTGCAAATGTGAGATGGTCGATCAGGTGCAACAAAACCTGGGGGCTGCTCCATGTAAACAGTCTCAGCCAAATCACCATTTAAAAAGGCATTGTTGATGTCAACTTGACGAAGAGGCCAATTTTTGGTGACCGCAATGCTGAGCACCAGCCGAATGGTGGTCGGCTTGATGACGGGACTGAATGTGTCAAAGTAATCAACACCCTCTTCTTGATTGAAGCCTTTTGCCACTAGTCGCGCTTTGTAGCGCTCGATGGATCCATCGGGTTTCTTCTTGATCCTGAAAACCCACTTACAACCAACAATATTAGAAGCAGAGGACCGGGGAACTAAGTCCCATGTCCCATTAGTCATTAAGGCATCAAATTCTAACTGCATAGCATGTTGCCAATTTGGATTCTTTTTAGCTTGTAAAAACGTTTTTGGTTCAAGATCAGAGGAATCACAAGTGACAGGATATTTGGTGGCGAGATAAGATTTTGGCTTAAGAGAATTGGTGGCTGCCCGTGTTGTCATACTATGTTCAGAGTTATTGGATGGACGATAGTATGAAGGAACTTGAGGATTGGAAGGGACAAGTGGAGGTAAATGATGGTCCTCCACTGTGGGAATTTGTGGCATGAGGCCTTCGGACTGAGGCTGAGAAGATACGGTGTCCGGGGAAGGCACGGGAGCAAAGGAAGATTGTTGCGGAGTGGCATGATCGGAGAAAGTTAGGGTTTGCACAGCTTCTAGGGTTTGGAGAGGTAAAGCCGAGAAGTCTGAAGAGTTGGAGTTGGACTGGGCGTTGTGTTCCGGGAATGGGAAGGAGGATTCGTCGAAAACAACGTGACGAGCGATATACGTTCTAGAGGTTGGAACATGGAAACACAAATAGCCTTTGTGTTTTGCACTATAGCCCAAGAAAATGCAGGCAACTGAGCGAAACTCCAACTTGTTGTTGTTATAGGGACGAAGGTAGGGAAAACACAAGCAACCAAAGGACTTGAGGAAAGTGTAATCTGGTTGACGATGATAGAGGCATGCATAAGGAGATTTATGTTGAAGGACAGGAGTGATGGTTCGGTTGCTTAAATAAACCGCGGTGTGAAAGGCTTGTTCCCAAAAGCTAATAGGCAACTTTGAATGTGCCAAAAGGGCGAGTCCTTTTTCCACAACAATTCGATTGCGACGTTCAGAGGCACCGTTTTGTTCAGGAGTATGAGGACAAGAAACGCGATGTAAAATACCTTGAGTTTCAAGAAAAGAAGATACATTGCGATATTCGCCACCCCAATCAGATTGAAAAGCTTTTATTTTAGTAGAAAATTGGGTCTCAACCATGGTTTTGAACAGAGAAAAGGCTGAAAAGACTTGAGATTTGGTTGATAAAAAATAAGCCCAGACGAATTTAGTGCAGTCATCAATGAATAGAACAAAATAACGATTGCCATTCAATGAAGAAACAGGAGCAGGGCCCCAAACATCTGAATAAACCAAATCAAAAGGACTTTTAGAAGGAACATGCGAAGCCGATAAATGATGTTTATGGCTTTTACCTAATTGACAAGAACTACAAAGAGGTAAAGATTTATTTGCAGAAATAGGTAAACTAAATTCTGAAATTTGACGACGGAGAACTGGTTCATGCGGATGAGCGAGACGATGATGCCAACAAGCGACAGAAGCACGTTCACCCACAAAAACTCTAGGGGTTGAGGACTGGGGACCAAGAGGAAGCCGATAAAGGCCATTTTCAACGAGACCCTTCAGGATGATTTTGCCCTGCAAACTCTTAACAAAACAATGGTTAGGATGGAGTTCAACAAACACATTATTATCCTTGCATAATTGAGAGACACTAAGAAGATTTTTGGAAATTTTTGGAACCACAAGAACATTTTCAAGAGCTAAAGAATCTTTGGCATGCTTTGAAGTTAAAAAAGATTTGCCTAAATGAGTTATGGGAAGGGATTGACCATTTCCAACGATGAGGTTGTCACCACCCTTGTATTCGGACTGAAAGTTGAGGTTGTCGAAATCTCCAGTCACATGATGAGTGGCACCTGAATCAACCACCCATGGATCAGCCAAGGTGGACGGACTGTAGGTGTGGGCCGCCAAGGCTTGTTTGGTGCTCGACTGAGTTTGGCGTTGACGATCTGCTGCTCTACGATTTGTGGCTGGAAAAGCCGTGAGATTGAGGCGTTGGTGACAATTGCGGGCTTCATGATACGGCTTGGTGCAAATCTGACAGATTGATTTGGGCTGATCACCACCACCAGAGAGGGCAAAAGATGATGATCGGGTAGACGTGTGTTTTCTGGTAGCATAATTTGCAGACGGCATCAATGCATCAGCGGTGCAAGAATCTTGAAGGCGCTGTTCTTCCTGAAGAAGAAGCCCGAGAAGTTCATTGGAGGTGACGGGCTCCAGTCGCATGCTAAGGGCAGTCTTGAAGGCTCCATATTCAGCACCAAGTCCAAAGAGGATAAATGACACAAAATCCTCATCAGAAACAACCGTTAAACACTCGGCCAGAGAATCGGAGATAGCCCGTTTCTTTTCGACATACTCCAGGACGGACATGGAACCTTTGGCGAGCATTTGAAGCTGCTGCTTGAGGTGCATTTGACGTGCCCGAGTCTGCGAGTGAAACATCTGCTCAAGCATAAGCCAGACTTCAGACGTTGTGGTGGCGCGGGCGACAAGACCAAGCATTGGTGCGGTCAGGGTGGAGCGAAGCCAGAGAAGAACCAAGCGATCCTTGCGTTTCCAGATTGGAAATGCTGGATTTGAAGCCCTTTCAGTAGAGCCTTGAGCGGGTGGCAGCGTTGATGGTGGAGCATTGCCGGAGACCAGAAAGTTGTCAAGCTCGTAAGCTTCAAGAGCTGAACGAATCGTACCTCGCCATAGGGAATAATTGCTACGATCGAGGCGGACAGCGAGCACCGGGAATTGAAGGTTGGCCGAGGCGCCGCCTGATGCCGTGAAAAGTATCTGAGTAGCGGAAGTAATTTGGGTGTTTTCGGAAGCCATAGGTGTGAATCAGTGAGGCTTTGATACCATGTAAAAATAGAGAGAAGTATTGTGGAAAAGGTTGATTTTTTCTCATTGATTCACTGTAGTATTTATACAGGAAATATGTAACATATTCCTAAACTAACTGAGAGGAGGTTACAACAAATTAGCTAAGAGGTTACAACAACTTAGCTAATATGATTTAAGGAATATCTACAGAGATTTTGTCAACAACAAATTAGCTAAGATTTTGTCAACAACAAATTAGCTAAGATTTTCTCAACAACAATAACAGCTTAATACCCCCAAGTATAACCAGGCTCAATTAGAGCTGCCCATGTAGAATGAGGCCAAATTCAACAAATGTTTGAACCAATGATGATTTCAATTTAAGTCCATTGTTGGGTTTCAATTGGTGATGTAGGCCTGGGATGTCTGCATAAGATATGCAAATGGTTGATGATCTCTACAGAGGGTACAAATGTCAGCCTCTTTGAGTAGTTTCTCGGCTAGCCAAAACTTGATGGATCAACTTTAGCACACATCATTTAGAAACTATATACGTAGACTTCATAAAAGTGGATGTTAGATTACAGCATAAAAGTGGAAGTTAGACTACAGCGTATAAATCGAGTAACATTAAAACCTACTCACAACTGCAAAATCCGATAGCACATGTAAAATGTAGACTTTAACCCAATAAGATCCTGACACAGATCTTTGGGTGAAAACCTGGAAATTAATAATAACCAGTTTAGTTAGTTTGGTAATTACATAAAATTTGCAACTGTTCAATAACATGTATATTCTGTATAGCAGAATAAAAAGAATATTATAAACGACCTTGCAAAGGCAAAAACCTTTAAGTTTCAGGAAGTATTTCATATTAAAGAAGATAGAAATTTGCTATAAAGAATCAAATTTGTATGATAACATATAAATGATAAAGAAATTTTGAAAAATAAATACATCTATGATCACTCTCCGGATACACACCCGGAGAAGGATGTAGCTTTATCGCAAGTGCACGGTTAAGTGGCAAGCGGTATCGAATCACATGGAGGACTAACAACGGTACTGTACTTTAATTAATAAGCTACTTGGTGGAATTTCTTTTGTGAAAGGTTGGTGTCACAGTCGTTAGAATATCAATATAAATTCAATATAATAAAAACGTCTAGGGCTACGGAATCTGATGTGTCATTATATTCCACATTTTATCTATACGATTACACGTCAAAATGATTGCTCAATTACATATTTCATATTCTTTTACGCTCATAATTGGAACTATTGTACTTTAAGAGCGTTTGATTGCATTTCATGGAATATCGAGCGATTTGAAGTATATTGGAGGAGAAAGCGCGTGCTTCGACACCGGGACTCCTGAGGCACCGCGTTCGTTGACTTAAAGTTGTCGTGGAGCAAGGAAGGGACAAGAGAGGAGTGAAGAAGAGGAGAATGAAGAAAGTATGGTTCTATAATACCATGACTCATGGATTCCGGGTCACTCGAACGAGTTATGATGCGGCGAAAGAATCGAGCGACCCAAAGTGCTGGAAACAGGAAAGCCATGCACTATTTCCAAATCTGCTATTACCTGGGATTTTTCAGTATTTTTCTGATATTGTTTCCAGATATTAGACTTCAAGATGGTTCCAACGCCACCAAGAATGCGTCAATTGGAGGTCGGATGAGCCCTGGAGAATTTCTGCAAGCTGATGTTGCCATGCTGAAATCTACTTTTGGGCTCCTACTCAACCAAGCAACCTCCTACTCGACTGAGCAGAGTGATAAATGCTGCTGAAATCTGTTTTTGGCCTCCTACTCGACTGAGCAACCTCCTACTCGACTGAGCAACCATATACTCGATCGAGCAGGGTGACAAATGCTGCTGAAATCTGTAAATGATGCTGAAATCTTTTTTCGACCACTACTCAACCGAGCATCCACTTACTCGACCGAGCAGAATGACAACTCGACCGAGCAGACCCTACCCGGTCCGAGTAGGCATTGCGTGATTTTGGGAGAGAGCTCCAACCTTCTGACAGCTCGACCGAGCAGCCGCCTACTCGACCGAGCAGCTCCATACTCGACCGAAAAGATCCTACTCGGTCCGAACAGGCAGATCGATGTTTTGAACAACGGGTTAATATTTTCTAATCACTCGACCGAGCAGCTACGTACTCGGACCGAGTCGCCGTGGGCCCAGAACGTAAGGTGCGTCCGGATCCGTTGTTTCATGAGGGTTTTTGGAGAGGGGGATATATTGTTTTACAGCCGTCATTTTGGGGGGACTTTTGGAGAGTTTTTTAGGGAGATCTATCAAGTTTTGGGAGACGATCTTTTGGGAGTTAGGCTACGCCATAGGCTCCTCCCTTATATCAAGATAAGTTCCTTTGTCCTCTTGAATTCTATTGTTATTTTCTTTGTAATTTCTTATTGAATAACTTTTTGATGCATGCTAAGATGAATTCTCTTGCTATTATCGAATCTTCTATTGCTTTTCTTATAATGCATGAGTAATTCCATCTAGGGCTAATGGATTAGCCCTAGGATTTTAGGATCTAAATGCAAAGATAGGATTTTTATGATGCGTTGGGTATAAAAGGGCTTGTATTTTGGTTGATCTAGCAAAATCCATAGGAGAACTCGTACTGAGATCGTGTCCACGGTCGGTGGAATCGATTAGCTTAAGGAGTATCTTACGGATTTAATTAGGGAGTTAGTGGATTCAACTGAGGCACGTGACCATGTCCGGCTCGTGCCTTGAGGGGATCCACTGACGAGCTATTTCACTAATTGACGGCTATCGCCATTGCATCAATAAGAGCCACCAAAATATCTCGAAGCTTTAACCCACAAGAGTGGTACGAGTTGAGGGCGTTCGACCCACCAGAGTGGTGAGATTATTGTTGATCCCTAATGCATGTATCGTATGCGCCTATCGCGAGAGCGGGGTTAATGAGATATGTTAGATTCATGATGCTCAGACGCATGAATTCACTTCCTAGATGCTACAACCCCAATGGAACCAATGCAACATAATAGTCTTAACCAAGCATCGACACCCAATGATCCTAGTGGCAAGTCCTAAAGCCCTAGACTTTTATTCCTTTCTTTGTGTGGAGTCCCTTGTTTGCGACATTGAGTGACACGACTTTCACATCCATCACCATTACGACACTCCACAATCCACATCCACCAATAAACCCGGAAGTCTAACTCAACCTAGGAGTAGATAGGTAGTATATCACCGCTTCCTCGTGTTCGACACCCGCTTGCCACTACACCGTGTGATTGCGGTAAATGACATCGTTTCAGAGTTAACTCCGGGCCGATCAAATTTTTGGCGCCATTGTCGGGGATTTATCTCCGTGTAATTCGCACCATTACTA
>JAULAV010002266.1:0-16776 GCA_030789695.1 Scilla litardierei
TGTGTAATTCTCTCTCTCTCTCTCTCTCTCTCTCTCTCTCTCTCTCTCTCTCTCTCTCTCTCCCTCCCCCCCCCCCCCCCCCCCCCGTGTAGGTAGTGTAGCGGCTCCCCCGGGCTGCCAGCCGGCCTTTGGACTCGGTTTCCTGCTTTCAAATGAACCAAAAAGCAAAAAAAACAAAAACCTTATAAATGTTCGCCGTTATTTTTTCTGTTAGGTTAATGACAGATCTTTTGGCTTAATTTCGCAAAACTACATCATACTTTCGCTGAATTCCAAAAAACTACCTCATACTATGATATAATCGTAAAACTACCGCATACTTCCATTTTTAGGTTTCAGAAAAGTCCCCAATGTGACAACCGCTTATTTTACGTGAGAACGTGATGATCAGGTGTCAAGTAATGCATAAAATACCATTTTACTTACTTTTATAATGTTTTTTGGGTGTTAATATTTCAACAGGAAAAGTGGGTAACGGATGTTAGGGAGTTTATCGAAACATGATAGTAAAAGTATTTTTTTGGAATTCAACAAAAGTATGAGTTAGTTTTGCGAAATTAATCACAGATCTTTTTAAAGTGATTTTTGCACTATATTAATATCAATTCTACCCTTTGTATTAGATAATAATCATTAAAGGGTCTAGTTGTGAACTAGATTTATCTAATTTAGTAAATAATTTACTGTATGTAGAAATAATATGTTGATTTTTCATACATTAGATCTAGATCATATAGCACCATATGTCCAATGGATCCGAGATTAAATAGAAACAATATATAAATATATGGATAAAGAATATAAATATTTGTGTCGTGATTAGTAAGGTGCAATCTTTGTGTTGATGGTGATGGAGTCACAAGTTGGAACTCCAACTACAACCAATAACGTGACAGCTACAGAACTTCTCTCGAGCAAATGGAGAAAGAACTCCTTAATTGGTAGCTAATTACATGGATCTGAATCCAAGTAATCTAAATGACGAGCCAAAGTTTTGGGCAAGTATCCTTTGAAAAGACGATTGTTCATCAAAGGTCATTCTCGACTGCTCTACAACTACCATGCATGTCGAAACGCCGCAAGAGAAAATTTTTAAACCATATATCAAGGCCACATAATGATTTGGTAAAATTCATCTTCTGTTTACCTATCGATGAGTGTCCATGCGATACTGTGAAAATGAGATTTACCCTAATGATTAGTTTTTGCTAGCAGGTAGATTGCTCCTACCGCTTGAGGTCGAGAAGTTGATGCAATATTACAAGTGCCCACTTTACCAACGGCATCCAAATTCATTGCGGCTAATACTATGCTTTGTGGTGCTAAGTCATGCATACGAGATTACCTTCTTAGTTATACTATTTGATGCCGTCTACACTATTTGAGTATCATTGGAAAGTTTTTTTTAACTTCTTCAAAGCAAAACATGAAAGAACTAAACTCAGTATCGGCCTCTTTGAGGCAAATGCAAAATAATGTGTGGAAGCCGAGATTCCTTTTATGAAGAAAAGAGTGAGGCTGCATGGGACATCCCCACAAAAGTGGTGTGTCTATCAGTGCATAGATGACATGATTAAGTGTGGCACAATAACATCCAATGAAGACGTGGACGAGTGTTCCGTATTCTGCTATAGTGAAGCCTACTAATCAGCTTATTAGTAAACTATTATAGAATTTTTTTCAGATATAATAACTGTTGAATATTGGTTTCCCCAATGTGGTTTTGATGATAAACAAACATAATCAATTATGACTAATCCCCATGTTTTGTAGTTAATGAAAGCATCATCAATATAGACAAAGTCATATCAAATGAAGATGATGACTCAGATCATTGATGCAAGGGCATCAATCAATGAAGCATGAAAATCAAGGCGTGAACGCAATGAAATCAAAGCGTTGGACTTAACAAACTCAAATGGAAGTCTTCAAGGAATTCAATAGGAAGTGAAGAGGATAAAACATGTATATCTTTCTTTCTTTACTTCTTATTTGAATTAGCATGTTAAGCCTTGAATAGACTTGATTGAATATCACTCATGACACTCACAACACTCTAGATCGTATATCATTGAGTGTAATAGGGTTAGAACTTGTATAAACTCGAAATAGATTTTTTTCAGCCGACCCAGGCGACTGGTAGTTGTTCTCCAGACGCCTGGTGCTCATGCATATTCTGTCACGATCGCTTTCCGATTGTATGTTTTTCGTGCGCGTACTTTTGTTCGTACACGTATTTATTGTGATCTCCTCTTGTATCCCAAATGTGCGATGTGATATGTCGTTGTGACCCTCTGAGAGAGTACTTATTTGTGGAATTATTGGTGAACGTCATTTCACGGGTCGTTCTTCCACGAAACAGCTTTGTTTGAATGGGTGTCGTAACCTTAGACTTCGTCGTTTGATCTTTTAATCTTTAGTTCCGTTTTTCGTTACACTAGTATGTGGCGACCATCTTAGTCTCGACCCTCTTGTCGACACGGTCGTCCCGGTATTTTTCTTATAATTATCGGACACCGCTAGACCAACCTTTTCACCTAATCACTTTCTAATCTACTTAGCCCTAATTAATTCGATTTTCAAATAACCTAATTAAATCTAATGATTTCATACGTATCAAGAGAATTATTTCCCTAGCTATAGGTCACACTAGTTGCACCCCCTCCCTCTCACACCGTCTCTCTCCAATCAACCTAAGTGCACCCCATTTTCAATCCTATATATCAATATCTCTCTTTTATAACGTAACCAAACCCTAGGCTTACAAACCTACGCACGCAGTCGTCGCTTCATAAAACTCACGCACCCTCCACCTCCAACGACCTATCACCGGCCAACCATTGCTCCAGCCAACCACCACCACCCACCACCTCTTCCTCCTCCCACGTAAACCCTATAAACAACCCTCCAAACATCCGCAACACCCATCTCCTCCCCTCAAAACTGTCAACCACCCACCTCTAAAACACACGGCTGCCCCTCCTACCGCCGGCCAGCCACCCCACATGCCGGCAGCCGCTCCCCAACACCCCCATCTCCTCCACAGCGGCCTCCCCTTGCGCAACTTCTCCCCTAAGCCAAGATCTGTAGCACAACTCTCCCCCAACCTTCACAAAAAATGTCCTTTGGCCATCCGAAACCCACGCACAGCCCTATAGACCACCGGCCACCCCTCCTAACCACCGGAGTCGGACCCCCAAGCACCCCCGTGACCACCTACCCTCTCCCCTAAGCCGCGCAACCCCTTGTACAGCCGTGCAACCCTCAAACAGCCATCCTTCACTTCAAAAATTGCCATTGCCCATACAAAAACTGTCGTTTCCCCCTCCTCGCTGTCGCGCACTGCACGACAGCCCTATCTTGCCGCCGGCCAGCAACATCAGCAGGCCGTGCCCCCTGTCGACCCCGGATCCACGTGCAACAGCTGTCCCTAGGCCGCGACTTCCCTTGCTCGATGTCGTTCGCGTGTCGTGCTACCATGGTCGCTAGTTGTCGCCGTACCTCTCTCGCTACCGGAGTCCAACCCCTGACGTTGCTACTTGACGTCAGTGTAGCTCTCACGTCGTGTTGAGGTAAATCTCGAACCGTAGGAAACCCAAACCCCGCATGCTTAATCAAGATAAAAATTGTAAGTTTTATTGTTTGGTTAAGTCACTAATTAAGATTAATAATACAGGACTGTAGGATTGGTGACTGTTGATTGAGCACATAGGAAGAAATTCTGGACTGTGGAACTGAGCTTTCGGACGCTATTTTCAGGCAAGTGAAACTTGCACAGTACATTGTTAGACCATGTTTAGGCCATTCTGTGATATTTGTGTAAAAGAGACTAGGCGGTGAAATGATAGTCGCCTAGACATCATATTTGATCTAGTTTGACAACGAAGCTAGATCTGACACCCATACTTGATTTAGCTTGACAACAAAGCTAGATCCGACACCCTGCCATGCATTTTATGCATCTCACATGTCACGTTTATTTTGATATAGCGGTACGCAAATCAATATCTGCTCATATTGCAGTCATTTCATGTTTGTCGTGATTGTGTAGAACACGCTACTATTGAAATATAAGCTGCGGCAAGTAGGATTTTAACTCCTACATCATGTAATGAGGCTAGGTGCACCCCTATGCCAAACCAAGAACACTTCCTGGCTCGTGATCCAGAAGATGGGCACCGGTCCATACACACGTGGAGGGATAGGGTTAAGCGATCACTCAGCGTAGAAGTGTGCCCGTATAGCCACTTCAGCTGAAAGGCGTAAACCCCATGGGAGGGGTAGGGTTAAGCTATCACGCAGCGTAGAAGTGTGCCCGATCAGCAACTTCAGCTGTAAGAAGTAAACCCTGTGCACAATGTGAATGCATGTTTATATCGTGAAATCGTGATATCTTGTTTAGTAGCTCATTGCTACGACGTGTCATGCAAATGTTAACTATCATGTTCATCTTAAACTGCTACATTCATTAAATATCATGCCCATTTTAAATTGCTGCAATCATTGAATATCATGCCATGTTACCATATTTTAGGCTGCTAGTTGCATTCATTACTTTATGTTTCCTTGCACAGAAGTCTCTCCCTTTTTATCTTTTTGGAGACTTTTGCTGACATGCGCCCTTTTCTCTTTGGGTGTCGCATGTTAGGTTTGAGCCTGAGTTAGTTGCTGAGGACGTCCAGTTGCTGACGTTCAGTTCGAGGACACCGAAGACCGGTCTTGGTCTCAGTAGGAGGTTTCTCCTTAGTTGTTGTTGTTTCCTAGTTGTTGCTGTTAGGTTGTTCGGTGCGTAGCACCTATTCCATGTTGTAGTTTCGGCCATGCTTGGGGCCTTTCATTTCAGACTCTGTAATTTCTTTTTATGATTATATCCGTGAATGTTTGCAATAATGAAATGGATGTTACATTGAATGTTGGTTAATTTTATTGCCTGCCTTCAATTATTATTGTTGTTGTTGTTTCATTGCAATGCAAGAATCTGTGAATGGATGAACACACAGATGCTTATCAGACTTAAGCTTCACAGCTTCAAGTCTGAGCAGATCTCTTCATGTCTCGCCTTCCATACTTGGGAAGCGGGGCGTGACATATTCAGTTCTCCAAAACCTGCACAATACAGATGCCTGAAGTTCTCATTCCAGACGTCTGTATAATGTGTTAGGCTCCTGGATGAAGAACTCCAAACGTCTGATTAATTCTAGCCGAACTTCCAGTATCTCGATCTCTGCTGACTGGTAGAAATCAGACGTCTGATGTTATGTTTCCAAACATCTACACTTTGTATCAGATGCCTGGATGATATACATCGGATGTCTGGTTAGTTCTGAACCAAATTCCAGTATCTTAAACTCTGCAGTCAAGTCTTGATTGAGGCATCTGAAGATATGTTTCCAGGCGTCTATATAGACGATCAGATGTCTGGATGATGAACATCAGATGTCTGGGTATTCGGACCAATATATTCCAAGTGACTCTGTCTTTCTCTGTCTGAATGATCAGACCTTTGTCACCTTAGAGCCAGACGATTGTACAGTGGACTAGAAGTCCAGAAAGTCTTCTTCAGACGTCTGCCAAATGTCTGTTAGACTACAGTTATGACACAATCAGAACAGTACATCAGCCGCCTGGTTGTTCTACTTTAGGTGACTGGTGACTAGGATTTCTGTCCGTTAATAGTCGTTTCCAGCATTTAATGCTTGACATTTTTAACAGATTTTGGACAGATTTCAGTGAGCAATTTAAAGGGCTTTGATGTCTTGACTTGAGAAGCATGCCAAATGATCGGTCCATATTTTACACCTTTTTTCTGCATGTTTTCATGCCATTTCGATTGTTCATATTGCGATTTTCACGAGTATTCGATGATATTTTGTTACTTTTCACTATTTCTTGTTTTTGTCGGATTTCAGGAAATATTGAGCAATCGGGAGCAAAAATGAGCTTAAAGGACTTGCACATATACCGGAGCGTCGCGTATGGCCATATCAAGAAGCTAACTGTGTTGGATGATGAGTGGAAGAAGAAGGAAATTGATAGAATCGACGAGGAGACAAAAAGGAGAAGAAAAGAGCTCAAGAGTACACCACTTGGTCGAGCAGACTGCTCACTCGGTCGAGTGAAGGACCGTGTAATGCCCTGCTAAGCTACTGCACAAGTACTAGAGGGGGGTGAATAGTACTTTAAAATAATTAAGAGGCTAATTCCTAATTACTTGCAAACTCTACCAAACAATGCAGAAAAGTAAATGGTAGACAACAAAGAAACAATCGCAAACAACGATATTACTGGGTTCGGATCCACCCAAGTCTCCCCGACTTGTTCCCGGTGATCCTACGTCCCAAACACCCGGATCCCCTCCGGATACTTGAGTTAGAAACCCTAACTCAAGATTTCCACTATGAAATACTTGTGAAGAACCTTCACCAAGTCAAATCATATACAAAGTAATTTGTGACTCCCACAACCCGGGATCACAATCACAACTCTCACAACCGAGAAATAAACACTTACAAAATGAAAGTAAATGAAATAGAATAACTTACCACAAAATACCTATGCCTTGAGTATACTTACGAATTAGGGCAAGGATGATTTTGAGGAAGAAGAAGGCACCAAACCCTAGCTCCAAGATGTAGATCAGCGAAGGAGAGCTATGGGGTAGTTGGTGACCTAGAATCAAGCACTTGGCTTGGAAGGCTTCACACTTAATGAATCTCTCTTTGGAAGTAAGAGTGGGGAGAGATTATTGAATGGAATGAAAGAGCTTGGAATGAGCTTGGAATGAATTCTCTTGATCTATAAACTTGCAATAATATCAGCCTTGAGTGCAATGAATGTAGCTCAACAAGTATATATAGGATAGAGGAGAGAGAGAAAGAAATTCGAGTCATTAAATGCTCCAACGGCTCTTTTCTGAACCCAACTAATCGGTCAAAGAACAACCACCGACCGACTAGTTCATCAACTAGTCGGTCGGTCATTTAACGTAGACCGACTAATGGAAGAACAGCCAAAAGGTCGAAGCACAGACAAAAGGAACTAGTCGATCCAAGAAGAGTAGCTGACCGACTAGTTTCACAACTAGTCGGTCAGTTACTAAACTGAGACCGACTAAGAGATAAAACTGAAGTCTGAGCACAAATTGATTTAGTCGGTCCAAGAACAGATGTTGACCGACTAGTTCATCAACTAGTTGGTCGCCAAATGTGCATAGACCGACTAACGATAAACAGTAAGTTAGGTAAAAATTGGCATGTACAGTAAAGCTAAACTAGTCCGTCCAAGAAGGAAAGTTGACCAACTAGTTTATCAACTAGTCGGTCGATCAATGAACACAGACCAACTAATTATAAACAGTAGCTCGGGCTCAAATTTTCATGTACATGGAAAACTCAACTAGTCGGTCACAGAAGCATCACTGACCGACTAGTTCACAAACTAGTCGGTCGGTGAGTCAACGTAGACCGACTAACTGTAAACAGTAAAGAGCTTAGAATTAACTGACAGAAACTAGTCGGTCCAAGAAGCTTTGTCGACCGACTAGATCACCATCTAGTCGGTCAGTTCTTCTTCTTGAACCAACTAACATGCACAAGAAGTCGCGAATCGAAGCGCGAAGCTTCGGGAAAGTTTGTATAGACTTCTACTAAGATCCTAGAGCTAAGATATGGGCGTTATGAAGATTTAAACCGTAAGACCTACTCAAGGCTTAACATTCTACGATAGAAGCTTAAAGACTATAAATAAAATTTGACGATACCGTCTTCAAAAGCTTCAATCGAATCTTCATGACTTCTAAAATGGTCCATAAGCTTCAACGAAGCTTTAGGCATACGATCACGTGCTTTGAGAAGTCTCGATACGTCGTAATTGATACTCATATGAATTTGGCGACGATCTCCATAACTGCGCTCACAAGTTGTTAGTTCACGATATATTTATGTTTGATCATCATCCAAAACCAAATCCGGGGAGTCCAATATCCAACATTCTCCCCCTTTTTGGTGATGACAACCCAACATAAATAATAATCAAAAATAATAATTCAAATGAAATTTACTTACACCCCCTGCATTGATGACACGTTAATTCCAAATTAAACAATAATAATACGCATCAAGCAGACGAGTAAAGTATATAAATGAGAATCGATTATAGAAATATCAAATACCAAAAGTTGGTTATTGAAATATCGGATTTGAAAATCCATTTATATATATCTTAACTCCCCCTGAATCTAACATATCAAATTAGATTCTTGGAATAATGCTTTAAATTATCATTTAGCACATCGTTATTATTATATCTCTCCCCCTTTGGCATAAGCAAAAAGAGCGGGAGGAGATCAACGACAACAACAATGGCTTCAGATAAAAGCACGGGAGTCAAAGAATACGACCATGGTTCAAATGACACCAAAGGAAAATACGAAATTAAATCAAGGTGTGCCAATGAAACCAAAGTCGAAAAATGATAAATAAAATCATCAAAACTCAAATTAATTTTATGAATTGAGTTATGGAATATACTCTCCAATATCAACATTCTTGGTTAATTTAGTGCATGGAAAACAATTCTATGTTTTCATAAAGTGAAATCTATTTAACCAAGTTAATATCGTCGAGCGACGAAATCAAACATCAGAGACATAAAAAAAATAAATTGTGCACAATAGAATGAAATGTCAACTGCGATGTATATATATATAAGTATGAACCAGAGTACATCAAAAATATACATCACTGATATCCAAAAAGCGATCCAACGATCGGCGATCAAAATACAACATCATATATCTCAGAACACAGCATATATGGAAGTATCACAAAAACATATCGACATCCATCCAACGTACATCAACATACATCAAAACATCAAAAACATCCAGAACCACACTCTATCCTACCCAAACTCTCTCACACTAGATGTATCATCCAAGGAGTATCGGAGAGTCCTCAAAGAAGCTCAATAGGAAGCGGCAGGATCTGCAGCAGCAGCAGGCTCTGCAGGAGTGGAGGTGGTCACTGGGTCGTCAGTAGTGTCCACAGGAGTGGCAGAAGTGGCAGTCTCTGGAGCAGCAACAGTAGTGGCCTCGGGAACACCAGTTGGAGCATCCACCGCAGGAGCGGTGGCAACGGGTGTGCTCTCGGGGGCACCAGCAGACAAAGCAACAGCAGCATCACCAGAAGTGCCCTCGGGGGCACGAGTAGAAGCACACACAAGCTCCTCAATATCCTCCTCATCCAACTCATCCTCGTCAGAAAAAGACGGAGGGACCTCAATATCAAGGTGACGAGCGATACGGCAGAGAATCTCCTCAGAACGAGCCTGACGAGACTCCAAACGACGCAAAGAACGAACGAGCTCGGCAAGAGTGGAAGAGGGAGCAGCTGAGGCAGAGGCAGAGGCTGACGCTGAAGGTGTCGTCCTCTGAACGTGATGGAGCGCCGCAAGAGACTTCTTGATGGCCGTCGCGTTCAGGGGAGGACCAAGTGGATGCTCATCGTCAGGAGGCAATGTGACACGGAAGTGACGAAATACCAGAGTCAACAAGCACGGGAAGGGGATATGAGCCGACTTCATGGACTTGCGAATACACTCGAAAGAGTCCATCTTATCGAGTATAGTGCGAGCCCAGTTAATCGAGCTCCCCATGAAAATAGCATATATCAACTTCAAGAAAGGCTGGGACGGTAGAGAGGAGGAGCCGTACTTGAGAAGCAAGCACGACTTCAGAATCAAATTTAGGACCCAGGCGGTAGGCTTGAAGGATTTGGAGGGAACACCAATCATGACGGGGGGAATCTCATGGAAGATCTGAGAAAGCACGACCTGATCAAGGGAAGAGATATCATCAACAAATATATCGGAGGGAAGGAGGCCAGACGAGGAGATACCCAAAATCTCTCCTAAGATTTCTACCGTGAGGACTATCGGAGTCCCCAAGACAGTCGTCTCAATCGAGTGGGTCGCATCGTACTGACCCCGTACGCGGTTGGCATAGAATAGTTTCACTAGGCGAGGGTAGGGGTGAGGGTTCGCCTTCGGGTCATATCGAAGGTAATCGAGAAGACCGGAGGACGAAAGAAGATCGGCGAGGCCTAGGAAGTCACTAAACTGAACGAAATGCTCCAGAAGCAGTGGGCAGTGTTCGATACGGTTGTAAGCCACGAGACACAAAGGGTCTTCGCGACACAACGAAATATCGACACCGCCAACCGGCATCGGAGCCTTTCCCTTAGGCTGACGGGTACGGGGACGTGAGCTAGACTCAGGCTGCCTAGGAGGAGGTGAGGGGTCCCTATGGGTCTCAGGCTCGGGTCTATACTCGGTGTCGGAATCCGAAGCACCGGGTGGAGTGGGAGCACGGAAAATCACAGGCTTAGGCTTAGGCTGAGATCGGGCACGAGGTTTTGAAGTCGCCGTCCTCTTACGCTTAAGAGGAGGCGAAGACGAAGAGGGTTGGGTGGTTTTCGAACGGCGTTTCGGAGGGGTTCGCGTAGGTTGCGGGGGGTCCGAGGGTGGCGAATCGACAGTCATAGGTGAAGGGACAGAGGGAGTGATCGGAATACGTGTACGAGCCATAATCGAGGCACGACACGACGCAAGAGATCGAAGAGGCCCTAGAGAATCGAAACCCTAGAAATGAAACCCTAGACGCTGAAAATCTAACCCTAGAGAGCTAACCCTAACTCTAAACGCAGGAAATGAACCCTAGAACTAGGAGAGAGAGAGAGAGAGAGAATACCTAGGAGGAGGGGGCGATGGTCGGCGACGACGGGGATGGCCGGAAACAGGCCGGACACGACAGAGAGGGAGGAGGGAAGTCGAAGGGTCGGGGGTTTTGGCTGAGATCGATCGACTAAACGCGAAAGAAGTCGATCGGATGAGGATATAAGTCGATTAGAAGCCAAAAGACGATTCAGTCCCTGGCACAACTAGTCGGTCACAGTTCAAGCACTGACAGACTAGATCACGATCTAGTCGATCGGTCAATAAGCTTGAACCGACTAGTTGTAAACAGTAACTGAAGGCAAATTTCCTGACAAGATTTAGTCGGTCTAAGCTCATTTGCTGACCAACTAGAACTGAATCTAGTCGATCGGCCAATGAACTTGGACCGACTAAGAGAGTTCAAAAATAGAAAAACTATGAAATTTGATTTCTCTCCTAATCACACTTCGACGAAACATCAAAATACTCTCATTAATCATTATACTACCCCATTAAACATCGAAAATCTGAAATTTGACGATTACGCACAAATCGAGCGAAAATTCCGAAAATTCAACAAAAATCCAGAAAATTTCAATACTTCAAGCATGAGCAAAGATAACGAATAGAATAGCATGCAAGAATATTGAAAACATATGAATCCTAAATTTCGGATTCACCCATAATCCCCAATTCTCGACGCAACCGCGCAAAGGAGTCCTCCTTTAGGGGTTTCGTGAAAATATCGGTGATTTGCTTCTGGGTTTCAACGTACACTAATATGATGTCCTTTTTAGCAACATGATCATCTAAGAAATGGTTTCGGACATCTATGTGTTTCGAACGGGAATGGTGTACCGGGTTCTTGGAAAGACATATTGCACTTTGGTTGTCAACCATGATAGGGCAAGTATCACAGTTTATACCAAAGTCTTTAAGTGTGTTTCTCATCCAAAGAACTTGAGCACACGCGGCACCGGCAGCAATGTATTCCGCCTCGGTGGTTGAAAGTGATACAGAATTTTGCTTCTTGGAAAACCAAGAGACAAGAGAATTTCCTATAAAATGGCAAGTGCCACTAGTACTTTTCCTGTCGGATTTGCATCCCGCATAATCGGCATCACTATATGAGATTAACTCATATGTGCTAGATTTTGGATAAAGTAATCCAAAATCAAGTGTATAACTTAAATAACAGAAAATACGCTTTACCGCTACTAAGTGAGACTCCTTAGGTTGAGACTGATAACGAGCATATACACATACGGCAAACATAATATCGGGCCTACTTGCGGTAAGATAAAGTAAACATCCAATCATACCTCGATATAGACGAATGTCTACATCTTTACTGCCCGTATCCTTATCAAGATGTGTAGTCGTGCTCATTGGAGTCTTTTCCCGGAGGCATTCTCCATTCCAAATCGCTTAAGCAACTCCACCGTATACTTCGTTTGGTGGATGAAGATTGCATCGTCCATTTGGCGAATTTGGAGACCTAAGAAATATTTGAGCTCACCCATGTGGCTCATCTCAAATTGATCCTTCATCACATTAGAAAACTCTTCGCAAAGAGCAAAGTTAGTAGCACCGAAAATGATATCATCAACATAGATTTGAACTAAAATTATATCATTATTCGAATACTTAACAAATAATGTGGAATCAACTTCTCCCATTTTAAAACCTAAATCCAAAAGAAAATTCTTTAGACGGTCATACCAAGCTCGAGGAGCTTGTCTCAAACCGTAAAGAGCTTTCTTAAGTTTAAAAACATGATTTGGAAATTTTTCATTTATAAAACCCAGAGGTTGAGAAACATAAACTTCCTCAACAACATCTCCATTTAAAAATGCACTTTTTACATCCATTTGAAATAATTTAAAATCCTTATGGCATGCAAAAGATAATAGTAATCTAATTGATTCTAATCTAGCTACCGGAGCGAAGGATTCTTCGAAATCAATACATTCCTCTTGACGGTAGCCTTGAGCAACTAATCGAGCTTTGTTCCGGACGACGACTTGGTTTTCGTCGGTTTTGTTCTTGAAGATCCACTTTGTCCCTATGACGGTGTGGTTCTTCGATGGCAATGGAACAAGCTCCCAAACTTCATTCCTCTCGAATTGAATGAGTTCCTCCTCCATGGCTAAGATCCAAGCGCTATCTTCGCATGCTTCATTAACATTCTTTGGCTCTATCGAGGAGGCAAAGGCACAATGAGCGAAGTAGTTCACTTGCGATCTCGTCTTGACACTATCATGGATATTGCCAATGACTTACTCATGAGGATGGTCACGAACGGTATGAAGCCGTTTGGGAATACCTTGATCACTAGTAACATTCTCAACAACTTCATTAGTCGGGTTAGTATCAATAGAATCAATAGAATTAATAGAGTTAGAATTACCAATTGAATCACATAAGACATCCATAGAGTCATCATCATTAGTAATTCTCATTGGAACAACTCCTTCATTAAATGAAACATGAAGTGATTCCTCGATCGTTGAGGTTCGTTTGTTGTATATCCGGTAGGCTTTGCTACGTGAGGAATACCCCACAAAAATCCCCTCATCGGATCTTGGATCGAATTTGTCCAAACTACCATACGTGTTCTTAATAAAACATTTCGAACCAAAAACACGAAAATGTTTAACTTGAGGCAACCTACCAAACAACAATTCATAACAAGTTTGTTTAGTGACGGGCCTCAAAAGTATTCTATTAAACACATAGCAAGCGGTATGTACCGCTTCCGCCCAAAATTGATGGCCAAGTTGGCTATCATCAAGCATAGTGCGAGCACACTCCACTAACGTCCTATTCTTTCTCTCAACAACACCATTTTGAGGAGGTGCGTGAGAGAATGAAAAGGTGTGTGTAATACCAACTTCATCACAAAATTTCTCAAAAGACTCATTCTCAAATTCACCTCCATGATCACTACGAATAGTGACAATGGTGGTTCCTAAGAGATTTTGTACTTTCTTAACAAAAATTGTGAAGTTTTCAAAAGCTTCATTTTTATTACATAATGAAAATACCCAAGTAAACCTAGAAAAGTCATCAACGATGACAAGCCCATATCTAGCATTACCTAATGAAGCAACTCTAGTTGGCCCAAATAAATCTAGATGTAATAGCTCTAGAGGCCGCTTAGAGGAAATGTTTTTCTTAGGTTTAAATGAAGATTTTGGAAGCTTACCTCGTTGACACGAGTCACAAAAGCTTTTCTTTTGAAAGACAAGCTTAGGGAAGCCTCTAATAGAATTTAACTTGGAAAGATTAAAAAGTGTTCCAAATTTCACATGACCAAAACATCGATGCCATAAGTGTTGTTCACTTGTGTTGGCAATGAGACATTGTTCATGTGATCTTGGAAGATCTAGGATATATATATCCTTATGGCGTGTGTCGGAAAACAATAATTCATTATTATCTTTTCTTAAAATATGGCACATTCCTTTCGCAAAGCTAACTTTGTAACCTTTTTCACAAAGTTGGCTTATTGAAATAAGATTGTGGTTTAATCCTTTAACAAGGTAAACATCACATATAAGGGGTTTAGAAGGATTACCCACTTTACCAACACCTATGATGGTTCCGCTCTCGTTACCTCCAAATACGACGTGGTTCCCATTTGCGATGGACACCACTCCGGAGAGCAATTGAGCGTCACCCGTCATGTGTTTTGAACACCCGCTATCGAGTATCCAATTCCCCTTGGAGCTAAATTTAAATTTGTTGCTCCGTTTCTTTTTCTTTTCCTTGAGTACCTAAAGATAGAAAATTTCATATCATGGTACCCAAGGTCATTGGGTCCAAAAGATTAGACCTTTGGAAGCCAAGTCCAATTGGACTTAGACTTCCCCACATAATTTCTACTATGCACAACATCCGAAAAATAAGCATTCATGTAAACTTGTTTTTCATCCATGCTTGTGTCCTTTGGGCTCCAAATTGTGAATATTTTGGGAGCCCTCATCCTATTGGGTGCATGCATGCGTTGTTGGTTTCTACGTGATGCATGACGTGGATAGGCATAAGGAACATGATGGAATGGTGCATGTGGATAATTATTCATACGATGATGTGGGTGTACATATGCATGTGGAGGAACACTTGCGTGAGGGTGTCTCACATGGTGTGCACGTGCCCGTGGACGTGTAGCATAGAAATCATCATATGTGTGAGCCGGTGGAGTAGGACGTGTGTTCCTACGTGACATAGTATTGGTGTACATATAAGCATGACCCTTCTTTGGAGGTCCACCCAAAGTGGGTTTCTTTCCGAAAGAGGGTGTGGACGAGGTGGAAGTACCATTGGTAGATGAACTACCAATAGAGTGTTTGCTACCACTCGTTGAGTCACCGGAAGTTGGCCTAACAAAAGTAGTGGTCGATTTGGATGAACTTCCCATCGTATACCCCAAGCCAATGTGGTGATTGGCCGGAAGTAAGTCACCTAGGATTTTATCCAAATGGTCCTTACCCTTATTGAATTTATTAATACGGCCTAATGTGTTCTCATATTTCTCGGTGAGAGAAGACAAAGAAACATCCAAAGTGGATACTTGCGATGTGAGCACATAAACACGAGATTTAAGATTCTCATTCTCAATACTCAAAGTCGAGTTTTGAGAAGTCAAATCCGCTATCTTGTGTTCCTCCGGATCTTCAATGCTAACATGTTCAAGTTGAGTCTTGAGATTAACAATCTCATTCTTCAACCCTTCAACAACGGTGTCGTTATTGGTGATGATAGTTTTAGGCGAGGTTTGAATGCTAGCTAAGTCATCTTTTACTTTAGTATACCTATTTACTAACTTAGAGTATTTAGACCATAATTGCTCATTAGCATTTCTAAGGTCATCCATAGTTACCTCATCGCCTTCGTTGTCGCTATCATCGGAAGAGGAAGATCCTTGATCATGCTCCTCTCTTGCCATGAACCACATGTGTGCTTGCTCCACTTGCTCATCATCCGACTCTCCGCTAGATGAATCATCGGAGTCGGTGAATGTCCCGACAATCCCCTTTTTGTTCCCTTTCTTGTACTTCTTGGACTTGTCGTACTTCGGCGCCTTCCACTTCTCCTTTTGCTTGTTTAGAGGACACTCCGCTTTCATGTGTCCTGGCTTGTTGCATTTAAAGCACAAAGAAGAGGAGGCGTTAGAAGAATTGAACTTTGACTTGTTTTTGAAGTTACATTTCCGGAAGAACCGGTTGAACTTCTTGGCCATGAGAGCCATGGACTCCAAGTCCAACTCGTTTTCTGAGTTCTCATCATTGGTTGATGTGGAAGTAGATGGAGCGGCCTTGAAAGAAATAGCTTTCTTCTTTGGCTCTTCATGTTGTAGGTAAGACTTCATCTTTTCCTGCAACTTCAACTTGCTATCCTTGCGTACCTCATAAGACATCAAGGTACCCATTAGTTGAACAACGGTATACTTGTTCATATCGTTACCTTCCTCGATGGCGAAGGTACGCTTTTCCCAACTAGAAGGAAGTCCTTCGATAAGCTTCGAACATTTCTCCTTTTGGGTGTAGGTTTTGCCGAGAGCCTCTAACTCGTTTATGATGTCGACGAAGCGAGCATAATACTCCTTCATCTTCTCACCCTGTTGCATATGAAACATCTCGTAATCTTTATTAACTACAACGAGTTTAGAGTCTCTTACCCTACTCGTCCCTTAATGTAATATAAGGAGGGAGTTCCATATTTGATATGCACTCTTACATGTGCATATCTTGTTGAAATCCTCGGGCTCCAAAGCACATTGCAATGCGTTCATTGCCTTGGCATTGCTTACCTCCGCAGCGACCTCCGCGGGAGTCCATTTCTCGAAATCTTCTTCGGTGGGCTCGACATATTCCTTCATCGTGGTCCTCCATAGTGAAGCATGACCGGCGCCCCGCTTGCGTCACGGCGGCGCGGTGTCGTTTACCGTAAGTTTCACGGTTAGTGTAGGGTGCGGGAATATCGAACTCAGGGAGGCGAGGTTGTGCTTGGGTCAGGTAGGAACTAAATCACCCCGAGGGGCGAGCTAGCCCGAATCGG
>JAULAV010002269.1:0-25008 GCA_030789695.1 Scilla litardierei
ATTTAGACTCCTTCTTGGAGAAATTTGACACCTTTTGGATAAACTGTGTCACAACTGAGGCGATCTGACTGAAGCTGTTCCCCTTCTCCTTGCGAGATAAGGCCAAGCTGTGGCTTAGGGGAAAGGACTCGAATACATTCAACACCTGGGAGAAGCTCTCAAATGCTTTCCTGACGAAGTTCTTTCCCCCGGGGAAGACCATGAAGCTGAGGAGCGAGATCTCCTCCTTCTCCCAGGCCAGCCACGAGTCCTTGCATGAGGCTTGGACAAGATACAAGGAGATGCAGAGAAGATGTCCCCACCATGAGCTCCCCAAGTGGCAGATCATCAATCTGTTTTACAATGGGTTGAGGGACGATTTAAAATCTTTCATGGACGCCGCGGCTGGAGGGTCCTTCATGTCAAGAAGCGAAGAAGATGCCGTGCAAATTTTGGAAAAGATGGCATCCAACAATGAACGGTGGTGTGACGAGAGAGCCACACCAAGATCAGGGGGCATCCATAGAGTCGAAGACATCGACAAATTGTCAAGCAAGTTTGACTTGCTGTCAACCCAGATCTCCGCATTGATGGTAGGCACCGGTGGCGCCGGTACACAACAGATTGCTGCGGTGGAATCCGAAGTTTTTGGAGAGTTTGACGGTGGTGGCATCTCACCACCGTTAGATCAGACGAGCGCATTGTTTTACAATCCTACGGGTAATGCGCCTTTTCCACCACGAACCAACTCAAATCCGGCCTACTCTCCAAACAACCGGAATCATCCGAACCTTAGTTACCGGGCGCCTTATCAACAGCCGGCTCAACTACAACAGCAGACCTATCAGCCGGCTAGGCCCCAGCAGCAGTTTCTGCAGCAGCAATATCAGCAGCAACAACCACCACAACAGTATCAACAGTATGCTCTTAGAAATCAGCAGCCCACCCAGCAGCAATACGGCCAGCAGAGGGCCATTTCTCCGGTTGAGTCCCTCTTGACTCAATACATCGCCAATCAGGAGAAGATAAATCTGAAGCTGGAGATGGGACAAAGAGTCCTCACTGATCAGGTGACCCAGCTGGGGTTGCAAGTGGCGAACCTTCAGAGACCGCAGAATTTACTACCGCCACAGCCTGAGGTGAACCCTAGAGGGGTTAATCGGACCTTGGCGCTCACACATGAGCATGAGAACGTGTCCGCCATCGTCTTGAGGAGCGGAACTCAAATACCTACGAGAGAGCCCCCCAAAGGACCGGAAGCACCGTTGGTCGTGGAAAGACCAACTGAGAAATTAAATGACGACGGTGCTTCGTCATCAAAGCCAACTACTCCAGAGGGAGATCATAGAGAGGAGAAGAAGAAGGATGAGGGAACCTAAGAGTGTTCAAGCCCGTTGTGCCTTTCCCACAACGGCTTACCAAAGCCAAAATCGATGAGAAGTATGGCAAATTCTTTGCCATGGTGAAAGATCTGATCTTACAAATCATCTTCCTCGAGGCCATCTAGACAATTCCCTCATATGCCAAATTTTTGAAAGACTTGGTGACACGGGGATCTAGAAAAGAGAAGGTCGTGTTAACGGCGGAGTGCACTGCACTCATTCAGTGCGCAAATCCGCCCAAGCTCAAGGACCCCGGAAGTTTCTCCATCCCTTGCTCTATTGGGGAAGTGCAAATCCAGAGGGCGCTCGTCGATCTTGGTGCGAGCGTCAGCTTAATGCCCCTATCGTTGTACAAGAGAATAGGGATGGGAGACTTAGAGCCCACTGGCATGACATTACAACTTGCTGACCGTTCGGTCAAGTATCCGGTGGGAGTAGTGGACGACCTCTCCGTCGATGTGAAAGGAGTACATGTACCGGTTGATTTCGTGGTGATGGACATGTCGAAAGACAAGCATACCCCAATTATTCTTGGGCGACCCTTTATGGCAACCGTCGGAGTGTTGATAGACGTGAAGAATGGGAAGCTTTCCCTCAATGTGGGACAAGAAAGAGTCGAATTTGACTTAGGCTTGTCGATGAAGCATCCGAATCCCCCGGACGATCCTAGTACAAATATGCTGGAGAACGAAGAAGATAGAGCTGTTGAAACAAGTGCCCGGGAAGTGCTCTCGAGGAATCCCCCCGATAACTTGGGGGACCTTGGAGAGCAAGTTGGCTCTCCAAAGAATGAAGTTGCTAGTGAGGCGGTCGCACGACATATGATCCCTCCCGGATTCCCTAAGTCTCCTCCTATGAGGAGAAAGGGGAAAGAACCCATGGACCTCACCGGTGATGAGGTCAGGATCCTGAAAAAGATGGCGGTAGACGCCAATTTGAGGGAGAAGCCCCCGGATCATGTCGACAAAGGGAGGGTAGTCGAGCAAATCTTTTTACAGCCGCCAACTACACCAATAGCCACAACCTCTGGAGCTGAAGAGATGCCTGATTTTGGGCATCACCCGTATCGCCCACCATGAACATCATCAACGGGCATCGAGCTAAACGACGTTAAACAAAAGCGCTTCATGGGAGGCAATCCATGCTCTAAACTTTTACTTCCGCTTTTTAGGACTTTTTCTTAACTTTATTTTATCTATATTTATAAATAAATCCAGCCGCAACAACTTCCGTTGTGAAACTTAGGCGATTTTTGGGTTTTTGCAGAAAACAAAGCCCCAACCGATCGAGTGATAACTCACCCGATCGGTTGGGATGTATCAGCTAACGGCCGTGTCTGTCACCAAATGAACCGACCGGGTGGAGAAAGATGAGACCGGGTGAGCAGACCGGGTGACCTGGGGAAACTCTCAGGAAAATTTCAGAATTTGTCAACCGATCGGGTGATAATATGCGAGACCGGTTGAGGGACCGGGTGAGAAACTCTGAGTTCTCGGGAAAATGTGTGGAGCGACGAACCGATCGGTTAAGTTCTCAACCGATCGGGTCGCCTGTAGAGATTTTTTCAGCATCAAATTTCGACCTAAAGTCAACCGATCGGGTGAAAACTCACCCGACCGATTCGACTTAAAACCTATAAATACCCCCGACCCACCCGTTCACAAACCCTCGCCCGATCTCGCCATTTTGCCGTCGTTTCGTCTCCTCCAAGCACCCGACTGCCAAAAACCCCTCTCCCACAACCTCAAATCCTCCATTAACCTCTCTCTCCACCTCCCCTTGCATTTCTCTCTCTCTCTCTCTCTCTCTCTCTCTCTCTCTCTCTCTCTCTCTCTCTCTCTCTCCTATTTCGCATTTCCCTAGCCCTAATTCCCAATACCAACCCACACTTTCGAATTTTTGCTGAAAAAAGAGTGACGCGGCTCCACACTTCTCCTGCTGCACAACATTGGGTCATCCACAAGCGAGGAGCTCGAATTTCTACAGGGTAACCTCGCTCCACTTCTCGAATTTCAATTTTTACCCTAGATATTTGATTTGCTTGGTTTTCGTGTGTGTGCACTTTGATAGTACTTTGCACCCATTTGCACCACTCACACACACACACATGGCCCGGGAGAGAGATAAAGGGATGAGTATCATGCGGGAGGAGGAACCGTCTCGAAAGAGACGTAAACAAACACGTCCTCCTCCCCACACACGTGAGCTGACACTAGCCCCTCCCCCGCTTATCATTCCCCCTGTGGACCCCATGTTGGGCCCGCATGGATAGATATTTACGAACCAAGAACAAAAATACTTCTACCACAGACTAGATGCTCGGGGGCATTTATCAACCAAGTTTGCCCACACCCAATCACTCATCGTCCTCGGTGTCTTCACCGAGGTCGAGACTCTTTTCGCTAACCTTGGTTGGTTGGCATTCCTGAATGCCCATGCGGTATCCTACCCGTCGCTCACCCTTGAATTCCTTTCCTCCCTCGTTTGTGAGTCGGGGTCGACCGTCACTTTCTGGGTGCGTAACCAAACCATCCGCACCAACCTGGATACCATCTACGATATATTTGGTTTCCCTATTCTTGGGAATGACGCTATCCGACACTACGGATATCCCCCGGAATTTGACGTCGATAACTTTTGGTTCCGCCTCACCATACTCCGTCGCTATCCCCGGGGTAAGGCCAAGGCCTCCTTCATCATCCATCCCATATTTCGTCTGGACCATAGGATCATATCCTCTGCATTTTTCCCGCGGGATGAGTCAGGCACCGTGACTATCCCCGATCTTTTTATTCTTTGGGCCATGACTTTCCCCTTTGTTCGTGACGATGATGGAGTCAGCTTTAGGGCCCCTACTGTCCCTGTTCATGCTGGCGATTGGCTTGTTTACAAGCTTCTCGAGATTAGCAGGGCCGGGAAGGGCAAGATCTACTGTGGGGGCATTATCACTATTATTGCTTCTTACCCCCCGTTTAATATCCATATCCCACGTGGTCTTCCCATCGCCGCAGGACCCTCATGTCTAGATCTTGACGTCCTGCGGCACATTCATATGATAAAGCCCCGCCCCAACGGTCGCTTCGAATTTAATTACGGCCACCCCCCTCGTCCCTACACCATTCTCCCCAACCCCGCTCGCATGACTGTTGCTATCGTGGCAGATTGGGCTTTTCCGCCCGATCCCGAGTTCTTTGCGGGGTTGCACCTTACTTTCTTTCCCCGGACGCACGCAGACCACCTTCCCCTGCCGCCCACTTAGGCGAGCAGGATATTCCTGCGTCCCGGGGAGATATTGGGGCTAGCCCGAGTCACCCTGTTTCTGCTCCTGGCCCCATCACTTCTGAGCACCTTTTTGCGGCCATCTCTGGCCTTGTATCCAGTGCCGGCATGACCACTGCCGCCGGCACTACTTCCACATCACCTGCCGGCACCACTTCCACCTCACGTCAGTCCACTTCCTTTGGTCGCCGCCAGGTCTCTGCCCGTCTTGCTCTAGAGAGGGAGGTTGCAGCCCTCCGTGATCTTGCCATGTCCTCTGCCCCCTCAGACCCATCACCGTCCTCCTTTCTTACTCACCCACGATTCCTCGCACTTGAGAGGAACGTGGCCGCCATTCTTCGCCTTCTCACTCACATCCACGGACCACCTCCACCTTCACCACCTCGACGATCTTCTCCTCCACCCTCCCACATATTCCCACCTCCATCACCTCCCCCATCACATTCTTCTCCTCTACCACCCCACCCATCCCCACCTCCCCCACCCCCACCTAGGCGACCACCTCCCCCACCCACATCTATTCCCATCCCGGTATCCACTTCTCCTCTCACGACCACCTCCGTCGCGCCCACACCACCTTCTACCTCCTCCACCGTCACATCATATGTTCGCCGCAGGAAATTACTGGTGCGCTCCAAATCTCTCCCACCTCCACCCACTACCGTCACCATAACATCTTCCCCCCCATTTCTATTCCTTTCACCACCGCCTTGATCGTCGTCCTTCCACCACCACCCACCGCCACCGACACTCCTCTCATCGTTCACACCACCACTGCACCTATTCCCCCACCTCTGTCCCCACTTCTCCGCACACCCCCCGCATCCCCCGACCACCCAGTCCCACCCTCTTCCGAGGAGGGCGAGGATTCACCTTCTCCTGATTTTTGATTTCACTTTGTTTTTTTTGACATCCCCCTTGCATATCCCTGCATTTTCACGATCATATCTCATTGCTAGCATTGTCATGACTAGCTTGGAGGAAGTCTGTTTTGCTGTGTTGTCGTGTTTTGTTTTCTCTTTGCATGTGTGTGCTTGTTTTACTTTTTGTCGTGTCGTGTCGTGTGGTTTGATCGTGTCGTGTCGTGTCGTGTCGTGTCGTGTAGTTTGTTTACTTTCCTTCTTTCTTTTTCTATGTTCGTGTCGCGTGGTTTGATTTTGATTTTTCTTTATTTTCACTTTCGTATCTGTGTTTTTCTAGTTTTTCTTGTCTTTTTGTGTCTGTGCGTATCCCCCCACTTTCATTGCCCTCCCATACTCACTCTTATTGCATTCAGGGCAATGCAAGCTTCAGCTTGGGGGAGTCGCACTTTGTGCGTCATTTGAGTCTTTCTTTTTCGTTTTTGTGTCGTTTTCATCGTGTTTTTAATTTTTCTTTTCTTCTTTTTTATCTCTTTCTCCTAGAGATGAACCCTATGATGAATTGCCACAAAATCACACACACCTAGCATAGCATCGATAATCACACTCACTAACCCTAGGATATCGAGTCCTCTTGCATTTCACGCATCGTGGGACCACTTAGCTTTTTTGTGAGTCGTGTGTCGTGCCTAGATGTTTGGTGTGCTTCTGCTTTGTGATTTACTTTATATACCTGTCCAGGAATGACCCCTAGATTACCATGTTTCGATATGAATATGAGGTACTTATTTCTACTGTCTGCTTCTGCTGCATGCTATATATATTGTACGCTTCATTTTGCATGTGTCGGGATTCCACAATTAAGGACTAGGATAACCCATTTAGCCCATGCTCTAATTAGCGAGAATAGTTTCCTTTGCCCAAGTGTTTAGATCTCGACTTCTTTTTTTGTTTTACTTGGTGCAATTCCCCTCGTCGTGTACCGTTCTCCCACTTGGGAGAATACGCATGTGTATAGCCCAAAAACCCCAAAAATCCAAAAAAAAAGAGAAAAGAAAAGGAAAACCCAAAAAGAAAAGAAAAGAAAATTTTTGTATAGCCAAAAAGCCAAAAAAATACAAATACCCAAAACCCAAAAAAATTCCCGTGTGAATATTTTTCCTACTTGCCGAGAATAAAGGGAATGCGAGAATTTGCACCGAGCGTTCTACTCCACATCATCTCAACCCCCATCGGTTTCGAAAACACTTGGCTTAGGAACTTTTTTTTTGCTATTATCTAGGCTATAGTGGAGTGATTTCCTTAAACCTAGTTGTGGAGTCCCCGACGCATGATATGTTTCGATTCTCTCTATTCTCATGCATGCTTGAACTATATATTCATCGCTTTATTCAATTAGAATCGATATTTGGGTCGTTTCCTGGATTTGTGTATATCGAGCTTTATTGCACATCGTAGATAGTGACACCGTCTGCTAGCGCATGACCACACTCACTCGCGCTTTACCGCGTGGGCCCACGGCACTTGTCTGGACTCGTACTCCTTGATTTAGTGATGTGATTTGGCGTTTGCTTGCTTGGTGTGTCGTTTTTGATTTTGTTGGCCCTGACGGGCGATCTAGGATATAGAGTTTTCTTTTTCTTTCTCTTTCTCTCTATTTTTTTCCTCCGAGCTCCTACTCTCACTCGTCTTCCTCGAGGACGAGGAAGAGTTCAGCTTGGGAGATTTTGACGTGCGTTTATATTTCATATATTTACGCACATTTTCTTCCGTGTTTTTCCATATTTTACCGCCGTCTTATATTCGTTTTCTCGTGTTTTCTTGTTTTCTTTCACTTTTCCGTGTTTTCCGTGTTTTGCAGGAGTTTACTGGCATTTGGGGCATAAAACGATGATATCATGTGTCCCCGGAGCAACGGGAGGAGTCACGCGTGATCCAGGGGGTCAAACGACGAAGATTGCATCTTTCAGCCCCTCACCCGATCGGTTGATCATCTTCAACCGATCTGGTGATGCACGCGTGCACCACCCGGGCGCAGTTTGGAGCTCACAAGAAGTCACCCGGTCGGTTCAGTGACCGGGTCAAAAGCTCAAAGTCTCTGGAAATTCGAAGCTGATTACCAACCGATCGGGTGACCATCACCCAATCGGTTCACCTGTAGCTGAATTTCAACAGCCAAGACTCAAAGATCCACCCGGTCTCCTCACCCGGTCGGCATCAAGATCCAACCAGTCGGCACCATGATCCAACCGACCGCACCAAGATCCAACCGACCGGTTCATCCTGACCGGGTGAAACCCTGTATTTCGCTGTAATTTTGTGAAGCGGCTCACCCGACCGGTTGACTTGTCAACCGATCGGGTGATGTCGTTTTCTATAAATAGAACCCTAGGTTTCCCAGATTCGGGAGTTGGTTATTTTTTTCTGTTTTCTTCATTTTGTGACGGCTGTAATTTTCCAGTTTTTGTAAGTTTTCGGATCTTTGTAAAACTTTAGTGTTATCTTAATTGCTTTACTACCATTGCATTTCTATTGTCCGATTACGATTTTGACGGTCCATTTTCATTTAGATCGCTTTTTAATGAATATTTGTGAGTAGTTCCCAAATCTGGGATTTTGGCAGAAACCCCTTCGTGGGCTCTTCCCGATGCGTCCATAGGGTTAGGAAATCGATAGGGATTAGGAATCTAACGGTTACACTGTGTGTTTTATTGTCATCGGTGGGAAAAAGACCGCCTTTGACCGTTGGGCCAAGGGGGAATAAACTTGGCGGTTGACTCCCTAGCCATAGTTCACGCCCTTAGCGTAGATGCCGAATCCTAGCGCGCGGGAGCAGCAGGATGAGACGTTGGGAGTTATCATTGCGAGCTTAGTGCTCCCGGAGTCGATCAGTGTTAATGGACACGGGAGTGCCCACTGATCGAACCCGGGAAGTCCGGCGTATCATCCTGGGCACCGACCGGAATATCGGGCCCATGGGATGCCGGTACCACTTTTAGAGGCAACGTCTCACCATTAGGCCCTAATTCCGATCGCCATCCTACCCGTAGGCTGTATCGGCAAGAGTCGCTTGTTGGGATCGAAACCAAAGTCCCGGGTTTTTCCTTCATATTGTTTATACCTTGCATTCCTTTACCGTGACAACCCATCATTCGATCTGGGCTAGCTCGCCCATGGGGTGATTTTGATCCTCTTTGACACAAGCACATCCACGCCTCCCTTTGTTCGACCCCCAAGCCACACTACAACACCGTGCGCTTGCGGTTACAAATATTTAAATTCCCACGCCCCCGTTCGCATCATTGCACAACATCCGGTGCGCAGACGCGCGCCCGGCGGGGGCCGATCAGGGGGTTGGTTGGAGGTAGGGGCTGATTTGAATGTGATGTTAGATGTTGGATCTCACCCACATTTTGGTGGGGATTGAATAGGTTAAGGTAAAGTAACTTGGTAAGAGTAGTTTAGAAAAGTAATTAGTAAAAAAAGTTAGTTAAAAGAAATAAGTTAATTAGTAATTAGCTTTTTAGTTAAAGGTAATATGTGATTAAAATTATTTCGTAGCAATTAGTTAATTAGTAATTTAATTTTATTAAAATAGTTAGTTACAATTTACAGGCCAAAAGTTACGCTACGGTAAAAAGTTAAAACAGCAAAGCGCTCGCGTCGATGAAGATTACTCGGACGAAAAATAACTGGATGAACGAAGTAAAAATACACGCACACAACAGTCAAACACGAGTAAAATACGGGTCGTTACATCCTACCCTCCTTAGAATAATTCTGTCCCCGGAATTCTCTACCGTGCAGGGAAAAGGTAGGGGTAACGTCCTCGCATCTCATCCTCTCGCTTCCAGGTGGATTCTCCTGGCGAGTCATGTCACCACATCACTCTCACAAGTTCAATGACCTTGTTTCTGAGCGCTTTCTGACGTCGATCAAGAATCTGAACAGGCTGCTGCTCATAGGTAAGGTCTGGTCGCACCGTGATCTCTGAATGGTCAACCACATGCGGTGGATCGCTGATATAACGACGCAGTTGGGAGACATGGAAAACATTATGTACTCCCTCCAATGATGGCGGTAGAGCTAGACGATAAGCCACTTCTCTAACTCGCTCTAACACATCAAAGAGTCCAACGAACCTTGGACTTAGCTTGCCTCGCCTCCCAAAACGTATCACTCTTCGGTTTGGGGATATCTTCAGGAAAACATAATCTCATGGTTAAAACTCCAAGTGACGATGCTTGGCATCAGCCCAATGCTTGTACCAGTCTTGTGCAATGCGTAACTTGTCTCTGATGTCACGCACTATGCCCACAGTTTCAACAATCATCTCCGGTCCCAATAATTCTCGATCACCAATGTCATCCCAAATCAGCGGGGATCGACACTTCCTTCCATAGAATGCTGCGAATGGGGACATGCCAATGCTGGCTTAGTAGCTATTGTTGTAGGAAAACTCTACCAGGTGTAGATGATCTTTTCACGAGTCTTTGAAATCCAGCATACAAGCTCCCAACATGTCTTCCAATATCTGGATGGTATGCTCTGATTGGCCATCCGTCTATGGGTGATACGCAGTGCTGAAACTCAGACTGGTACCCAAATTGGATTGCAGACTCTTGCAAAACTGAGATGTGAATCTAGTGTCCCGGTCAGAGACGATGCTCACAGGAACTCTGTGCAATCAAACAATCTCTTGCACCATTATCATTCACATCACAACGTATACTAGAAAGAAGTTTTAAAGGTAAAGGATAGATCATTACCTCCATATACTTCTTGGCAAGTATTTCCGTAGATTTTCATACTCGGAAGGGTATGAAATGTGCTGATTTGGTTAATCGGTCAACGATCACCCAAATTGCATCATTCTGCTTAGTACTCCGAGGTAGTGCAGTCACGAAATCCATAGTGATGTGCTGCCATTTCCACTATGGAATCGGCAGGGGTTGAAGCTGTCCAGCAATGCGATGATGTTCAACCTTCCCTTGCTGACACACAAGGCACTTCGTAACACTTCAAGCCATGCTTCTCTTCATTCCATGTCACCAAAAGTTCAGACAAAGATCCTTGTACATCTTGGTTCCGCCAGGATGAATGGAGTAGGAAGAGCAATGAGCCTCATTCATCAGCTCCTCTCTGAGAGAAAATATACTTCATGCTCTTGTGGTCGATGTAGATCTTGACTTGCTCGCTCAAAAGAAAATGCATCTAAATCTTCAGAACAAATATGACAGCAGTCAACTCTAGGCCGTGAGTCGGATAATTCTTCTCGTGAATCTTCAATTGTCGAGCAGCATATGCAACCACATGACCATGCTGATGTAGGACACATCCAAGGCCCTTGCCAGATGCATCACAGAAGACTTCAAATCCTCCAGTCATGTCTGGTATAGCCAACACTGGTGCAGTCGTTAGCTTGGCCTTCAATATCCCAAACGCCTACTCACAAGAGTCTGACCATACATACTTGACATCCTTCCTCGTCAGGCGGGTCATATGCTCGAAAATCATCGAGAAGTCCTTGATGAATCGGCTGTAATAACCTGCCAATCCTAGGAAACTCCTGATGTCGGTAGCTTATCGAGGAGTCGGCCAATTTCTGACAAAAATGACCTTCTCCGGCTCGACAGAGATATCTTCTCCTGATACCACATACCCAAGAAAGGCAACTCGGTCTAGCCAGAATTCACACTTGCTGTACTTGGCGTATAACCGATGACGTCGCAAGGTCTCCAGTACAATCCGTAGATGCTCGGCATGCTCTTCTTCATCCTTTGAGTAGACCAAGATGTCGTCGATGAAGCTCACCACGAACTTATCCAAGAACTCATAGAAGATCAAGTTCATAAGGTTCATGAATATTGCCAAGGCGTTAGTCACACCGAATGGCATGACTACAAATTCATAGTGCCCAGACTTGGTCCGGAATGCCGTCTTCAGGATGTCTCCACTTCTGACCTTCACTTGATGATAACCACTTCGGAGATCCGGCTTTGAGAATACTCGCGATCTGCTAAGTTGATCGAAGATGTCGTCAATGCGCGGCAGTGGGTACTTGTTCTTTATGGTTACCTTACTTAGTTCTCGGTAGTCCACACACATCCTTCTCGACCCATCTTTCTTCTTGACCAAAAGGACTGGCGTACCCCTAAGGAGATACGCTTGGATGAAGAAATCCCTTCTGTAACAGGTCGTCGAGTTGTTCCTGAAGTTCTTCTCGTCCAGCAGGAGCCATGCGATAAGGAGCCTTCGAAATAGGTTGAGTGTTCGGTATAAGGTCGATAGTGAATTCCAGAGCTCGATCAGGCGGTAACACTGAAATATCTTCAAGAAATATGTCTGCAAAGTCTCGGACCACTCTAAGTTTCTCAGGCTCAGCTTGCATCGATGCAAAGATTAATTCGCTCGGCTTGGCATGAAACTTGATAGGCCCAAGTGAACGGTCTCTGCTCATGAATTCAAACACATGATGATCAAGGATTTCAAACACTACTTTCTTGTTGTGACAATCGATAGTAGCGTAGAAATTTCCTAACCAATGCATGTCGAATATCACATCGAAGTTTGACATGTGGACAATCATAAAATCTGCGAACAACTCGTGTCCACAAATCACTATTGTGCAAGATCGACAGTCAGTAGAAGTCTTCGCTACTCCACTCACAGTAGTGATGCTCAAATGATTTGGTAGAGAATCAACTTGGATAGAATGTTTCTATACAAATCCTCAGGATATGAAGCAGTGAGTGGCTCTAGAATCAAAAAGAGATAGGGCTAGATAAGAGGCTATCAAGACAATACCTGGAATCACTTGTTTCGTAGTCTCAGCTTCTGTTGCTATCATGATGAATGCCTGGTGTCCCAGCAAGTTCTGCCTCACCAGTTCACGAGCCTCCTATTGTGGAGCTAGAGGAGGCATGCGCTGAGTAGTCGTCAGCTTATTGTTGCGACGAGTGCAGTCCCTGGTAGCGTGTTCAGATGCTCCGCATATTAGGCATTGCCTCAGCAACACCTGGCAATCCTTCTTAACATGCCCTTGTCGGTTACAATGGTGGCACTTCATTTGAGATCGGTTGTTGACTGTAGGTGCGGGCCTTTTAAACAGGTCAGTTTGTTTTGGTCCAAGAGCGTCTCTAGTTGGTTCCTATGGATGCTTACTCCCTCCAACTTGAGCTGTCTCACGAATTAAATCTACATCCTCGTAGTTATGTGCTGCTCCCAGTATTTCCTCATTGGGTGTTAGATTGGCAGATGTACTTGGTGCTTGGGCGTTGTAGATTAAACATTGACTGAACTGGCACGCTTGGTCTTCAGGATCTCCGACCAGATGAGGCGCAAAACGACTGAGCACAGAGAGTAATCGAGTTTGGAGTTCCATCATTTCTCTTACGAGTCCCACGATCAAGTTGTAGGCATCACCATATCCATTACGAGTGATGGGTTGATCTGCCATGCTGCAATCAAACAAAGTAAATATTTATGTACTAGTTTATCTAAACGATCTGGTTAGTAATCATATTTATACTATTTCTGAAGTGTCTCGCAGAGTGCAAGAGGACCTGCATGGGCCACCACTAAAACCTGTCACGCCCCGCTTTCCATTATACTTGGGAGCGAGGATGCGAGCGGGTTCGCATGTGCTTAAAGCAAAGAAGATGTACTTATTTTTTCTCTCTTATTTGACTTATCTGCGTCAATTAAATTTGTGATATCAGACTCATAATTATTACCCAGTTATAAGACATTGAACTAACTTATTATAACATTAACTTGGAGACTAATGTTAACTATTAACTTGATTACTATTTTAACTTTACATATAAAAACTAACATAACTTAATGCTTTATAAAGTAATTTACTTAACTTCTAACATACAAATCTTAACTTATAAAACTAATCTTCAAACTTAATAACTTATATAATAACTTAATTAAAACTTAACTTATAATATAATAATTTTACTTTAAAAACTTAATCCTAAAAAACTTAATAATAAATAATAATATAATTGATAACTTATATTTATAATAACTTAAATAATAAAAATTACTCTTATTAATAACTCTCCCCTCCTCTACTCTCTCAGCCTTGTTCGCAGGGGAGATCGAGCAAGGCGGCGGCGGATCGGGGCTATGCAACGGAGGCGAGGTCCGAGGCACGGCGGTGGCACAGATCCGGGGCTTAGGGTAGCAGATCGGGGCTGAGCGGCAGTGGCGGGGTCTGAGGCACGACATCACGTGGCCTGTAGCTTCGGGGCGACTGATCGGGCGAATCGGCGGTATGGCGCTGGCACAGCGGCGGGATCTAATGGGCGCGGGTAGTGCCCGTGTTTTTGAAGGCGGAGGGCGGCTTCCAAGCGGCGGAGCATGGAGGAGGGGATTTTTGTGGTTCTGATTATTTTTTGTTGATTTGTGATTTGATTTCTGTTTTGTTTTGGGTTGGAAGGAGGTTGTGGAGTGGCTGATATTTTGTGGTATGGAGGAGGTGATGAAGTGTTTGTGGTGGCTGATGGGGGAGAGATGTGGGATGGCTGATATTGTCCCTGTTGCTGGTTGATGCTGCTGCTGTAGGTTTGGTTTAAGAACGAGGGGAGTGTGGAGACAATTTGAAGGGGGTTGGTTAGAGGAAGGGGTTGATTTGAATGTGATGTTGGATGTTGGATCTTACCCACATTTCGGTGGGGATTGAATAGGTTAGGGTAAAGTAACTTGATAAGAGTAGTTTAGAAAAGTGATTAGTAAAAAAATAAGTTAGTTAAAAGAAATAAGTTACTTAGTAATTAACTTTTTAGTAAAGGTAATTCGTGATTAAAATTATTTAGTAGCAATTAGTTAATTAGTAATTTAATTTTATTAAAATAGTTAGTTATGATTTACAGGACAAAAGTTACGCTACGGCAAAAAGTTAAAACAGCGACGCGCTCGCGTAGACGTGCGGACGAAGATTACTCGGACGAAAATAACTGGATGAACTGACTTGCGTTTATATTTCATATATTTGCACACATTTTCTTCCGTTTTTTTCGTTATTTACCGCCGTCTTATATTCGTTTTCTCGTGTTTTCTTGTTTTCTTTCACTTTTCCGTGTTTTTCGTATTTTGCAGGAGTTTACTGGCATAGGGGACATAAAACGATGATATCATGAGTCCCTGGAGCCACGGGAGGAGTCACGCGTGATCCAGGAGGTCAAACGACGAAGATCGCATCTTTCAGCCCCTCACCCGATCGGTTGGTCACTTCCAACCGATCAGGTGATGCACGCGTGCACCACCCGGACACAAGTTGGAGCGGCCAAGAAGTCACCCGGTCGATTTAGTGACCGGTTCAAACGCCCCAACTCTCTGGAATTCTGACGCTGAATGCCAATCGATCGGGTGACTTTCACCCGATCGGTTCACCTGTAGCCGATTCTCTGAAGCCAAGACACGGAGAGATCAACCGACTAGTTCACCCGACGGCACGAAGATCCAACCGATCAGCTTCAACCCTCAACCGACCGTGCCGTGGTGACCAGGTGGAGTCCTATTTTGAGCTGCCGAAGAAACGAAGCAGGTCACCCGATCGGGTGACTTTTCACCCGATCGGGTGATATGGTATTCTATATATAAGACCCCTAGGTTTTCCAGAAACGGGAGTTGTTATTTTTTGCTGTTTTTTCTCTCTCTTGACGGCTGTAATTTTTCAGATATTTGTAAGTTTTTCGATCTTTGTCAAACTTTAATATAGTGTTATTAGCATTGCTCTTACTGCTTTTCAATCGCCTGATCATGATTTTTACAGTCGATTTCTATTTAGATCGCTTTTTACTAAATTTTTGCGAGTAGTTTCCAAATCTGGGATTTTGGCGAAAACCCCTTCGTGGGCTCTCCCCGATGCGTCCATAGGACTAGGAAATTGATAGGGATTAGGAATCTAACGGTTACGCAGTGTGTTTTATTGTCATCGGCGGGAAAAAGACCGCCATTGACCTCGGGCCAAGGGGGAATAAACTTGGCGGTTGACTCCCTAGCCATAGCTCACGCCCTTAGCGTAGACGTCGAATCCTAGCACGCGGGAGCGACAGGATGAGATGTTGGGAGTTATCGTTGCGAGCTTAGTGCTCCCGGAGTCGGTCAGTGTTAATGGACACGGGAGTGCCCACTGACCGAACCCGGGAAGTCCATCGTATCAACCTGGGCACCGACCGGAATATCGGTCCCATGGGACGCTGGTACCACTTTCAGAGGCAACGTCTCACCATTAGACCCTAATTCCGATCGCTATCCTACCCGTAGGCCGTATCGGCGAGAATCACACGATAGGGTGGAAACCAGAGTCCCGGGTTTTTCCTTTATTTTGTTTATCCCTTGCATTCCATTTACTGTGACTACCCATCATCCGATTCGGGCTAGCTCGCCCGTGGGGTGAATTTGATCCTTCTTAACACAAGCACATCCACACCTCCCTGAGTTCGACCCCAAGCCACACTACAACACCGTGCGCTTGCGGTTACAAATATTTAAATCTCACGCCCCCTATCATGTTATTGCACACATCAAACAAGCACAAAGCGGGGGACGTCAAGCTTTATGGCGCCGTTGCCGGGGAGGCAACGTGCTTGTTATTTTAGGATTTCATGAACCCTCGTGTCTAGCTCTCATCCCTACCTCGCGATAGTTTTCGCATTCTTCTTTTTTTTCTTATTTTTGTTTTTGTTTTTTATCTTATCTATTTCTTTCCCACTTTTCGTTTCACAGGTGTTTGTTGTTTTTCATGCGCAAGAGTTCAAGAAGTCTCGATGACTTGATTCCTGTTGATCCAGAGATAAACGCCACCCTAAGGCGTTTGGCCTCCGAGAAGCGAAGAAGAGAGGATCCTGAAACCATGGGGGAGAACACCCCACCTCACAAGTCCCTGCTGGAGTACTCGATGCCATCCATCGAGTCCACCTCCGCCATCTGTCCTCTTGCTATTACGGCGCAAAGCTTTGAGCTTAATCCGTCTTTGGTGACATGGATCCAGCAGGATCAATTTTTGGGTGCACCCATGGAGAGCCCCATTGAGCATTTGGACTCCTTCTTGGAGAAATGTGACACCTTCCGAATAAACGGTGTCACAACTGAGGCAATCCGTCTGAAGCTATTCCCCTTCTCTCTGCGAGATAAGGCCAAGCTGTGGCTTAGGGGGAAGGACCCGAATACTTTCAACACCTGGGAGAAGCTCTCAAATGCTTTCCTGACAAAGTTCTTTCCTCCAGGGAAGACCATGAAGCTGAGGAGTGAAATCTCCTCCTTCTCCCAGGCCAGCCACGAGTCTCTGCACGAAGCCTGGACCAGATACAAGGATATACAGCGAAGATGTCCCCACCATGAGCTCCCCAAGTGGCAGATCATAAATCTATTCTATAATGGGTTGAGGGACGATTTGAAATCTTCCATGGACGCCGCGGCTGGAGGGTCTTTCATGTCAAGAAGTGAAGAAGATACCGGGAACATTCTTGAAAATATGGCATCCAACAATGAGTGGTGGTGTGACGAGAGAGCCACACCTAGATCTGGAGGCATACACAGGGTCGAGGACGTCGATAAATTATCCAGCAAGTTTGACTTGCTGTCGACCCAGATCTCTGCATTGATGGTAGGCATCGGTGGCGTCGGTACACAACAGATTGCTGTGGTGGAATCCGAAGTCTTTGGAGAATTCGACGGTGGTGACATTTCACCACCGTTGGATCAGGCGAGCGCATTATTTTACAATCCTACGGGGAATGCGCCTTTTCCACCACGAACTAACTCCAACCCGGCCTACTCTCCAAACAACCGGAATCATCCAAACCTTAGCTACCGGGAGCCATATTTACAGCCAAATCAGCAGCAACAACAGCAGATACATCAGCCGGCTCGGCCTCAGCAGCAGTTTCAGCAGCAGCAATTTCAGCAGCAACAACCTCCACAACAGTACCAGCAGTACACTCCAAGGAATCAGTAGCCCACCCAGCAACAATATGGCCAGCAGAGGGCCATCTCTCCGGTTGAGTCCCTCTTGACTCAATACATCGCCAACCAGGAGAAGATAAATCTGAAGCTGGAGATGGGACAGAGAGTCCTCACTGATCAGGTGACCCAGCTGGGGTTACAAGTGGTGAACCTTCAGAGACCGTAGAATCTATTACCGTCACAGCCTGAAGTGAACCCAAGGGGGGTAAATCGGACCTTGGCGCTCACACATGAGCATGAGAACGTGTCCGCCATCGTCTTGAGGAGCGAAACGTAAATACCCATGAGAGTGCCCCCTAAAGGACCGGAAGCAGCGTTGGTCGTGGAACGACCAATTGAGAAATTAAATGACGACGGTGCTTCGTCGCCAAAGCCAACTACTCCGGAGGGAGTCCATGAAGAGGAGAAGAAAAAGGAAGAGGAAGGGAACCTCAGAGTGTTCAAGCCCGTTGTGCATTTTCCACAACGGCTTGCCCAAGCCAAAATAGAAGAGAAGTATGGCAAACTCTTTGCCATGGTGAATGATCTGATTCTACAAATCCCCTTCCTCGAAGCCATCAAGACGATTCCCTCCTATGCCAAATTTCTATAGGACTTGGTGACAAGAGGATCCAGAAAGGAGAAGGTCGTAACGGCGGAGTGCGGCGCCCTCATTCAGCGCGCAAATCCGTCCAAGCTCAAAGACCCTGGAAGTTTCTCCATCCCTTGTTCTATTGGGGAAGTGCGAATCCAGAGGGTGCTCGTCGATCTAGGAGCGAGCGTCAGCTTAATGCCCCTATCTCTATACAAGAGAATAGGGATGTGAGACTTGGAGCCCACCGGCATGACATTACAGCTTGCTGACCGTTTGATAAAATACCCGGTGGGAGTAGTAGATGACCTCCCCGTTAATGTGAGTGGAGTACAAGTACCGGTTGATTTTGTGGTGATGGACATGCCCGAAGATAAGCACACCCCTATTATCCTTGGACGGCCCTTTATGGAAACCGCCGGTGTGCTAATTGACGTGAAGAACGGGAAGCTTCCCCTCAATGTCGGCCAAGAAAAAGTCGAATTTGACTTGGGGTTGTCGATGAAGCACCCCGATCCTCTGGATGATCCTAGTGTCAATGTGCTGGAGTTGGAAGAAGAGAGAGCTGTGGAGGCAAGCTCCTGGGAAATTCTCTCGAGAAATCCCCCGATAGCTTGGGGGACTCAAAAAAATCAGTCGGCCCAAAGAAGAATGATACTGCTGATGAGGTGGTCGCCCGACATGTGATCCCTCCTGGATTCCCAAAAGCTCCTCCAACGAGGAGAAAAGGCAAAGAGCCCATGGGGCTCACCGGAGGAGAGGTCCGGATCCTTAAACAAGTGGTGGAGGACGCCAATATGAAGGAGATGCCCCCGGACCCCGTCAACAAAGGGAGAGTGGTCGAGCAAGTTTTCCTGTCGCCACCGACTACAACAAAGGGAGAAGCTGAAGCGATGCCAGACTTTGGGCATCACCCGTATCGCCCACCTTGAACATCATCCATGGGCGTCGAGCTAACGACGTTAAACAAAAGCACTTCATGGGAGGCAACCCATGCTTTAACCCTTTGTTTCCATTTTTAGAACTATATTTAACTTTATTTTATCTATTTTTAATAAATAAATCCAGCCGCAAGGACTTCTGTTGAGGGACTTAAGTCGGTTGTGCACTTTTGCAGAAAATAAGGCCCCAACTGATCGGTTGATAACTCACCCGATCGGTTGGGATGTATCAGCTAACTACCGTATCAGTCACTCAACGAACCGATCGGGTGAAGCCGGCCGAGACCGGGTGACAGACCGTGTAATCTAAGCTGAAGTCTCGGGAAATTTTCAGAGTTTGTCAACCGATCGGGTCATAAGAAGCATGGCTGTTTGACACACCGGGTGAGCTGTACCAAACTCTCGGAAAAATTTGTGGAGCGGCCAACCGATCGGGTGAGTAATCAACCGACCGGTTCGCCTGTAGCGTCTCTTCGGCTGAAAATCTCGACCTAATAGTCAACCGATCGGGTGACAACTCACCCGATCGGTTCGACTTAAACCCTATAAATAAACCCCTGCCCCGACCGTTCATTTCCTCGCCCGATCTCGCTGTTTCCGCCGTCGTTTTGTCTTCCCCGACTTCCCAACGGCTGAAAAACCTCTCCCGCGACCTCCACTCCCCATCTAGCCTCTCCATCACCCTACACCTTCCATCTTTCCATCGTTTTCTCTCCATCTCTTGCCCCCATTCGATTTCTCGAACCCTAATCCCCCATTTTCGGATTTTTCGCTAAAGAGAAGTGCCGCGGCTCCACACTTCGTCCGATTGCACGGTATTGGGGTCAATTTCAAGCAAGGAACTCCAACCTCTGCTGGGTAACTTTGATCGGTCCATATTTTACACCTTTTTTCTGCATATTTGCATGTCATTTCGATCACACATATCACGCTTTTCACGATTATTCGACGATATTGCGTTACTTTTCACTATTTCTTGTTTTTGTCGGATTTGAGGAAATATGGAGCGATCGGGAGCAAAAATGAGCTTAAAGGATTTACACCCACTCCTGAGTGTCAACCATGGCTCTTTTGAGGTTTATTCTGCAATGGAAGACGAGTGGAAGAAGACAGAACGTCGTAGGAGCGACGAGGAAGCGAAAAGATGGAGATTGGGCATTTTCAGCATGCCACTCTGCCGAGTGAAGGAGTCACTCGGCCGAGCATTGAGACCCCGCTTGGTCGGTCAGATCGGACACGCAACAGATGTGTATCAGCATGCACTCGGCCGAGCATCACACGCCCACTCGGCCGAGTTCGGAGACTCCGTCCGCCCGAGTGGCACCCAGACGACGGCGAGCCAAAATGTCCAACTCTCTGTAATCTGTCAGTCGACTACGAGCTCCGACTCGGCCGAGTACCAAAAGCCCCTCGGTCGAGTGACATTTGCTGCTCGGCCGAGTGATGCCGAGGACACGCAGCGCCCAGATTTTCAGACAGACTCTCACTCTTTTGAAATCTGTTATCATTCCAGCAATTAAAGTATTTTTCTCATATTTTTTATGGATAGTAGACTTCATGACGGTTCCAACGCCGCTAAGAACGTGCAAATCGGAGGTCGGATGAAATCTGGAGAATTTCTGCAAGTTGACGCTACAGTGCTGGAATTTCCACTCGGCCGAGTCACATTTTCCACTCGGCCGAGTCGGCGACGGGCCCAGATTTTAAGTTGCGGTTTGGGCTGTTTTTGGGCACGAATTTGAGGGGTTTTCTAGGGTTTCTTGCTAGGGTTTTGGGGGAGTATTTAAGGGTTTTGTAGCCACCATTAGAGGGGTATCCCCCATTATGTTTTCTTATCCCCCATTATGTTTTCTTATCCCCCATTATGTTTTCTTAGCCCCCATATGTTTTTCTTAGGATTATTTTAAAGGTTAGGCCATGCCCTAGGCCCCCTCTTGGATCTAAAAGCTTGTATTTTGGATTGAAGATCTTCATCAAGCTAAGTATTTTCTTCTTTTTATTTGAATCTTTGTTTTTCTATCTTTTCATATGCAAGCAATGATTTCTATTGATTCTCATATCCTTATTGCTATGCTAGAGTAGATTTGTTGTTCTAGGATTTGGGGATGAACCCTATGGATCTAATTTCATATTTGTGATGAATGAATCTCTAAATTGCTAGAATTGCTAGGAGGTTAGGTTGTGATTGATTTATTACGGATAGCTAGGGATTTCCATCGATTTGGGATTTGCAAGAGATTAGATTCCAATCGATGGGAAGGCCTAGAAATTCGATTTTGATTTACAATTGGATTTCTCTAGATTTGGTTTGCAAGAGATTGGGCCAAAGCTAGGATTTTTAATTGTAAATCTATACCCATATTCGTTTGCAAGAGATTGGACGAATACGAACTATCACAACTTAGATCGTAACTCGAGTTTGCACGAGAGTGGGCTCGAGGAGCGATTGAACGATGACGTCGATCTTCATGCTATTGGCTTAGGTTAGGATTTGCAAGAGATTGGGCTCTAATCTAGGTTGCTATAGACAGGCAATAGTGCGAGAGCGTGAGCTTGGTTCTATATTCAGTTACGACAAGTTCACCTCGACACAAGCCTAGTAATATTGAGATTCACTATTTACGATGACGAATGACGATCCATAGTGGGGATTCCCTAGCCCTAGACGTCTTTATTTGATTTTATATCCCCACACTTTGCCCGACGATTGTGACAGGATCGCCGTAAGGCAAATTCCCTCTTTTATTATATTGTATTTGAATCGATATTTGACCGATTTCTTTATCATTGACACCGACATCCACCGCCATTTCCATTATATCATACCATAGCCATCTCCACCAATAAAACATTCGTAGTTGAACCAACCTAGGATAGATTGGAGCTCAACTCCACCTCCTCGTGTTCGATACCCTCTCGTCACTTGACCGTGCGCTTGCGGTAAAACTACAATCGTTCTCCGGGTGTATATCCACGGGGCCGACCAAGTTTTCGGTTGTGCTTTTGGGTTGCATTTCGGAGAGATCAAGTTTTTGGCGCCGTTGCCGGGGAGGTGTTTCCCGTTGGGTGCCAATTTGTCACAATTAGGTTGATTAGACTACGAAAAAAAATATTTGTAACAAAAAAAGGAAAATTTTCACCCCCGCCACCATTACTATCATTTCTATATTCTTTTGTGCCACTGATATTTTTCTCCAGGTATTTATCTTTGTTGATCAGGTGTTATGGATTACACTACGTGGACCACAGATTTTGATCAGAGTGCTTAGATGGAAGAATACTATTATGATCAGAGTGCTCAGATGGGAGAATACTATTATGATCAGAGTGCTCAGATGGGAGAATACTATTATGATCAGAATGCTCAGATGGGAGAATACTTTTTTGAGGAGACGCACTGGCCCGAGCTTGATGAGAGAAAAAGGATTTTTTTTGATGAGATGCATGTACACCAGGTTGAAATGCAAGCCGGGCTTGAAAAGGGTAACCTTCTATTGGAACGGGTGAAGAGGCAACTTGAAATGAATGCGCTCATGTTTAAGGTTACGATGATTCCCCAAGATATCAGTTCTGTTCCTTCATCTTATGGGCAAGAAGCATCTCCAATCATATTACCAGAGCCAGAATGTGCCGCCGCCGATCCCACATCCTACAATACAGCTGTTGCATATGAAGAGTGGATGGACGAAGGTACAGTGGAGGAAGCAGAAATTGAGCCACCAGCGCAGCCAGAGGAGGATGGATTTCAGAGATTATTGGAGGGTCTCTTGGAGTCAGTGAGGTTTACCGGTTCAGAGAGCATTACAACAGGTGATGCATTTGAGCTACGATTTGCAGATTTTGTTATGAACCGTGTTTCAGCTGCAGGAACAATAGAGGAGGACATCCATGTCAGTCTTGAGGGGGATAGACTATATTTTCGGATTGCTTGCGGGCATTCCCCTCCACATGATACATCCCCACAAGTTGACACACCTGAGCAGCCAGCATCACCATCCCAGAGAGAGCCTACATTGATAGTTGATGAGAAGGCAAAGGAGCACACTATCGAGCCAGAGCATATTGCCGAGGAGGCCTCACATACGGAGTCAGAGCATGCTTTTGAGGAGGCCTTACACACAAAGCCAGAGCTTATCACCAAGGAGGTCGTGCATCGGGACGAGGACACAGCCATTCATGAGGATCCCGAGCACTATCCTCCTCCATTAGAGCTTCCGCAGCCACCTCATCCTCCCACTGACGCAGAGGACTACCCCACAGAGCTTTTGGCCCCCTTTAAGGGAGATCTCTTTACTCCCTCGCCCTTTATCTTTGATTTCCATCCCGTGTATGATGTTTTTTATGATTCATCGTGCCTTTTGCAGGATTCATGTACATACGATCAAGAGGTACGATGGGACGTATATGAGGAGGAGAGTGAGGAGTTAGCACCCATGGACGCATATGAATATGATCAAGAGGTGCACTGGGATGAGTCTGACGATGATGAGGAGCATCTCGATGAGGTCCACACCTATGATCTAGATTTACCTGAGCAGCATAGAGAAGACACCGTGGAGACAGCTATCACGGCACGTGAGGATATTGGATTATTTCCAGGGAAGTATCGTCCACCATTATTTATTCCATACATTTTTATAGACGATCCTCTTTGGGATACTTTTATTATGAGGGTGAATTTTTTGCAGCGAACTGATGCATCCTATTCTTTGCAGGGTACAGGTGGAGTCCTTGTGGGAATGCTGGAGGATGCATTGCTGGAGTTCGTTAGAGTCCGTGGACATACGCGCCTTGCGGAGCCACAGAAAGAGCAGTTGGAGCAGTTGCCTGCACCGGCAAAGATACTGGATCCGCCTTTTGCTATAGGTGATATCAATCCAGTAGTGTAGAAATTTTTATGCTTTGAATAAACGCGAATCCTCTCGATAGCGAGAGGACCGTATAGATTTGCTTGAATAAATATCACCTCATATGACGGCAACAAAAATTTTTACACCCCAACCCCATTATAAATATTAATTGCCATCTCCATATTTTGATGTGTCTCATCCTTTTGCTCACCACATTCGAGCATTTCTTTCAAGTGAAACCTTACTTTCTTATTCGTTTGACTTGATCACGCTTTGCAAAGCCATGACATTTTTGATCGAGTCTTTTGAATAGGATTGTTTGGTATAAGCTTGGGGGAAAGCACTCTCATGCATCATTGCATGTGCATGTAGTTGTATTAGGTTTTCTTGTCATTCATTTCATCATTTTTCATTCACCCCCTTATTATTATCGTTGTTCCTCATATTCTTTCATTATGATCACATTGAGGACAATGTGAAGTTTAAGCTTGGGGGAGTGCATTTCCATGCCATTTAGATGTATTAGTTGCATTTTTACTTTATTTTAGGGTTTTTAGAATTTTTCAAAAATTTTGCATCATCTTTTTGATTTTTTCCATCTTATTTTCCTTTTATGTGTGTTCATGCATCATATTGTGTGCTTGTTTCTCTTTTCTTTCCCCTCTTTTATTTTTTCTTATTTCTTTATTTTCCTTTCTCTTCTTTTGCTAGATGCGTTCCTTATGATGATATCTCTTATTGCTTTAGCAACCATCACGATGCTTATTATTCCTTGCCATGCTACTTAGAGTATTACATAGTCTTGCTATTCACATGTGCTTGCAAATCTACTTCTTTTGATGATTCCTCTACATGAATGCATGATATTAATTGAAACTGAATGTATGGATTAGTGTTTAGTATGCTTTTGTTGGAAATGCACCAAGATTCACGCATCATTAGTATATCTGAAGCATCAGTTTTATTGTCTCATTCACCTTCTGTTGCATGCCTGATATGTTTGTAAACTTTACTGCTTGACTTCACTATTTATTGAAATGATTGAGAATATCCATGCTTACATATGAGTTTTAGTTGAAGTATTATTTTATTGAACCGTTCGTGCACATCTTAGAGTGAACCGAGTGTTACATTATTTCTTTCTCCACATATATCTTTTTATTC
>JAULAV010002270.1:0-24988 GCA_030789695.1 Scilla litardierei
AGCCCAGTGGGTCTAACCCACTTTGCCTTAGACTGTTTTTGCGTTTCTGTTTTCGTTTGAGCTCCGATTTGGACGCTGTTTGAACCTGTGTTTAGACCGGGACAATCCCGTAATCCATGTAAACCTTTCCAATGTATTTGTTCCTAAAAATATTGTCGTAACTAATTTAAGACATGTTTAATCTTTGTTTGCATCAAATGCAACATTGTCCCTATTACTTCTACGACTTATTTTCGCAACTAGCTTTGTGAATATCAACTATTCAATTTCATCAAATGAATTTCTCTGAATTTATATTCCTATTACTAAGACACGAACGCTACTCGGTGTGAGACCCTACAGCCTGACCTTACTACAGGTTGGGGCTCGAAACCCCTAGAAGACGGTCACCACGAGCAGTAGCTGTCGTCCCTGTTTCAGAATCATCAAAACGTGATCGACCCATTGACAAAAGCTTCGTTGGGTTTACTTTGGCTGTGTCAGTGATTAATGCCGTTAGCTATAGTCCCTTCGTCAAGACTGTGTCCCTGTTGGCCTAGGGTATGGTTTACTGTCAACCATATTAGGCAACATTGGTCAGTATACGGCGGTCTTAGTTGTATTCAATATGTACTTCTTACAACGTACCCCGGCTGAGGATTAACACAAAGACTGTACTGAACCTGCGACACTTACTTCACTTTAACGGAAGTGACGAATCCTATCTTAGTCATTTACTCGCCTCGAGAGCTTCGGGTGCAACTCAACCTAAGATCTTTCAGCAAGCCTAGCCTCGAAGCTAGATCATAGGTCTAAGCTACACGGTTCACTCACAGGTTCGTATGAATGGCTTCAGGTCATAAGGACCAGCTTATCTATCATCACCCTAGAGTTATTATAGACAGTTTAGTTAAAGTTTAACCACTTAATAACTCTAAGTTGGTCGTTCAGTGAACTCATTCTCTAATGAGCACATGTGTCTCGTCTCCGACTTCGCCAAGTCGAATGACTATGAGATCATCATTACCCTAAGGTAAGACAAAGACATAGTGGTCTATCCGATGTGTTGATATCTAGTTTTCAACACATCTATGACCACAAACCGTTTAAGACTTACGTTTCTATTTAGTCTCTTACTACTCATAATCGAGATCTTATCTAGATACGTAAGGAACTAACTATAAGTCTATGGGCATTATCTAAGCATATTTATTCAAACGATTTCATACTTAGGATAATGGATACCATATACAGTATGAACATAACGTATACTTAGGATAAATCGCCTTATGGGCATATATCCTCCTACATCTCCCACTTACACTTAGGCTATTTATCTCGGTATCTCATACCGTTATAGCATATCAGTCACTTTGACATTTATATGTCAAACCTAAGAGTGGATTTACTAACGGGTATCTATAATGCATTTCAATGGATTATTCATTTATACATCTCTTGATCACACAAGGTTGATCCTTTGAAAAGTGATTTGGATCAATTTTCCTTTCTTTATATAGCTAACAATTAGCTTTTACAATCTAGATGTAGGGTCTAACATTTCTATAAGTCTGTCTCAGCTCATTCCAATTTTCTTGTGTCAATATGTCAAGTACATACATGACACCCTAAGTCTCTATATATACGATTAAAACAAAACGATTTTGATTCAATGTTTTATATAGATGATTTATATAAGTTGGAAATCCTTTTTACTTAGTCCAAGAAACCGAAACTAAGTATACGAGCTGGCTCCCACTGACTTTAAGAATTACCTGATTAAATACTTCAATATTATATCTAAATCATATTTAGATTTATATATATGAAGAGCATAACCTTTTTATAAGGGCTTTAGATGGAATGTACTAGTGTCAGGTTCGGTTTGACGAATGAGTCAAGTCAAGATCGGTTTAAGGAATCTTGACATTGACTTACTCAATCAAATGTCATACACTGTACTTTTCCCTTAACCACATTTAATATTAACTCTTTAATAACCAAATGTATTTTATTAAGAATTAATCTTAATATGCGTATAATTGTGCTCACACACAATTTATACGCTCTTGGAACCTATACTTAACTACCGATTGACTATAACATTAAGTCAGCTTCAAAACAAAATTTTTCTGAAGCTTCACATCATAATTCGAGAATTTTCGCAACCAACTCAGAAAGCCACATTTACAGAAATTTAAGTCAATCTCAATCAAATCTCAATTTCAACAGAAAAACACAATTTCCGAGACATTCATTCAAAAACAACGGATTCATAAAGATGAACCGTAATGTGTTTATCAAATAAACTTTGAGTGTTGAACACTCAATCATTGTTTTCTCTTGGAGGAATGATACATTTTATTCAACTTAAATTGTGTATCAGCTCCTTCTCGATCGTGTCTCTTTGAAGTCTTTGCACGGCCCTAGCAGCAACGATTGCTCAGATTGCCGACCGTTCTCCGAATTCAGACACATGTATATATTACACAGATGTTTTAGTATCTCATACTATGTAATTGAAAATAATTATGCTTCATTGAATTTAATTTGTTGTACCTGAGGTATTGACATCAATATGCCCCTTCTTCTTTTCTGCAAGATAAATCTTGCAGTTCCTCTTCCAATGGCCAATCTTATGGCAATGGAAGCACTCAAATTTTGACGGGGCCCCTTTAGTCTTTTTCTTCCCTTTCTTTGCCTTGGCAGGTTGCGGGACCTGTCTCTTCTTACCCTTGCCTTTCGACTGGTCTGAAGAAGCAGAGCCAACAACCAATGCAGTCGGTTTCTTCTCAACTCCCTAAACTGCCTAAGCATATTGAGGAGACCAGGAAGATCCGTTTCAAGACTGTTCATTATGAAACCAGTAATGAAAGGCTTAAAGTCCGGGGTTAAAGACTTAAGGATAATGTCCACGGACATCTCATTGTCCAGGACAAAACCTAACTGGGCGGCGTCTTCTACATACCCGATCATCTTGATGACATGATCTTGTATGGGCCCTGCCTCCATATTTGTGCCCCAGAGGTTGTTGGTGGCTTCGAACTTGGCAGCTCTAGACCGCTTGTCGTATAACTTTTGTGCATTCAGAAGCATACTTTGAACATCTATATGTTCATGCTTCCTCTGCAGTTCGTTACTCATCAAAGCCAGAGTAAGGCACCTGGCCTTCTCTGTATCCCTCTGGTATAGCTTATAGGCTTCCTTTTCCTCGAAGGTCGAATTGTCATTGGGCTTCTCCGGAGCGTCATCGAACAGTACGTATCCAATCCCGGCTAGAGAAAGGACTATTACTGTTCCTAAGCCAGTCTTTGTAGTTCGTTCCATTGAGCACGTTCTTCTCTACCATATATCTAAGATCCGAATCCATTCTGTAATTTTTAGATACTTTAGTCAGTATATGTTCATTGTATAGTTTTAATGGTTTTTAATAAAAATATATTCTTCCACTAAATTTATTAAAGCCATAATAATAAACAGTTTATTATAAAATAACATGTGTGAGAGAGTGATCCGACTACCCTGAATCTGACAACCTTGAGTGTGTCTCAACAAGTTGTCCGACTCTGCAGTCGGTAGACAAACTCGTCGTCAATCATATTAAATATGATTCCCTATCGATTTTACCCCTAGTCATTCGTGATCATGAATGTGCTCATCTGGATCATAATGGCTAGCCTTGTCGGACCCTTATTTTTGTGTCTAGCCTGACTTGCCCCGTCGTTCGGTGTATGCACGACACGTCGTTTTGGGTCAGGACTTAGACTACATCTTTGGTTAGACTTACGCTGGTGCTTAGTATAGGGACGAGACAAGGGTTTGGGTCAAGTCAAGATGTTAATCAAGAAATCGGTTTCTATAAGATTGTCATGTCATGGCTTGAGTGTAGCTCAACAACCGTAACACGTTTCTTACAGTTGCCAACTCCTAAAACAAGGAGGGCTACGATTTATCTTGAATAAGATTATTATCATATTTGACTTAGGTATAGTCGATGGACTTACACAGTCATGATTCGACTCCTTGCTGTCCAGCGGACGCGGCAAGGGAATTGATTAAGCCAGGACCACTCGGCCCCTAGACTAGGTAGGGTGGTCCAGCAAACTTAATCAAGCACATTGACCGTCATCATGATCCATTGAAGGAGTTTCATCATTTCTATGTTCGTCTAACAACTAAATGGCTTTTAATTAAAACTAGTTTATCCTTATCAACTAATGGATCCTAAAATTCGAAATTTTATGGATTGGTTGAACAATTTTTATTGAGTCCTTATCAACTATAAGGTTCATGGTTCAACTATGCTACCCCAATTTAATTAGGATTTTAATAAAACAATTACAACATATTTCAAAAATAGTCTTTTTATGTAATCATCATTTAAACGATTTATTACAATGATTGTCAATCAAAAGGGACTACCCTAATCTGGTATTAGGTTTCGATGTTGTTTTGTTTATTAAAACGTAACATGTCACTAATCATTAAAATTTCATCTTATAAAATTTTAATCCGTTAATGGCTAACCTAAATGGTTCAAGAATACATTATTCAACATGTCCATTAATAAAATAAACCAACAAAATTAACCGCATAAATTAAAGGTTCATTTAGTGACATATAAAGAAAGCTTGCAAGTTAAAATTATCTAAGACATAATCAAACAACTTGCTCATCTAACATTTAAATTTATAGATCTAAAATTTAAAGCTTAAAATATTTTTATCACATAAAACTAGGTTTCATAAAATTATCAAATAATTTTAAAACCTACGCATTAAAATTTTAACCAAACATTTCTAAGATTAAAATATCGCATAACTAATCTTGAAACTTATATGTAATTTAAAAAAGAAACAAATCATATCATCTTATGAGAATAAAATATTTATTTAATTTATATATTCAATAAAGCAATTTTAAAACATTTTTAAAATCATTAGAAATTGTTTTAAAAGCTTTCAAATAAAGTTTTTAAAATTTCCAACCTTTATGTAATTTAAGAGAATTAAATTTCCAAAATAAAATATATCCTTAAAGTTACATTAACTTTAAAACTTTTAAATGCTCGAAAAAATTATTATATCTCATAGAAAATTTTAAAAGTCATTTAAACATTAGAGACCTATTTAAATTTATCGCATAAAATTAAATCGTCTCAAAAAAAATTTCATGTTGTAAAACAATTTTAAAACATAAAACATTATTTTAACATAAAGTTAAAATTATCCGTATGTTTAAAATAAGCAATTGAAGGATTTAAAAAACGTCGCTGAAATAGATCTATAACATAACCGTGGCTCTCGTACCACTGTAGGGTATCACTCTGATATCATTGCGATGCTGTTAAGGCACATCATCCATGGCACCCTAGACCCGTCACAAGATGCCTCAGAACTTGTTTTACTGCATGCCTCTCGACAACTCCCAACTTATCAAAGATCTCCATCTTATCAGGACTTGGCACAGTAAGAGCGATTACTTCGGGTCAGCTCATAACCCAAGAACACGTACTCAAACTCAACAAGCTCTGATACCACTGTGGGGGTTTTGGCGGACCCTCAAAGCTCGTATCTGTGTCCATCCTGAGTCGGACGGACCACAGGGGCATAAAAGCGCAGCGGAAAATCAAAAAAAAACTTAGGCTAGCTAAACAATTTAGCTAGGCTCTGAGGGAGCCAGAACCTAGCCCGATCTATGCCAACTTGGGGTGGATCTGACCACCCCAAGAGAGATCTATTCTACAGCGACAAAATTAAATCTACACTAAAGTTGCTTAACCACATACCCGGAATCTTGACCCTGGGACGGGCAAGATGTACCGCACCGTCTTCTGATGCTCCTCGTAGCCGAACCGCCTTGACTCGATCCACCCGAGCCGCCTCGTACCCTCGAACCGATCTGCCCAAGCTGACTCCCGCCTCCGAGCCGATCACACGCGGTAGAAAGTTTCACTTGAGTAGATCCGCGTCTTAGACGTCTGGATCCAAATCCAACCCCCCTACGTAGTCTTGCTAGGACTAGTCCGGAGAATAGGAAGAAGAGAGAGAGCGAGAATAGTTTAGTCGTAGATCGAGCTAGCTCAAATATCTGGAGCAACTCGATCGAGGACTTGGTGCATTTTTCAACGAAGAGAGTGCACCCCTATTTATATAGGGAGTCGGTACTTCTCCTTTCGTTGTGAGCAATGTGGGATAATTACTAAATTGAAGAGAATTCAATTAAGCTAATTTAGCATAATTGAAGTTTAGTAAGCTTTTCATAAAAGCAAACTTCAATGAATTAATTCTCTTCACTCATTAAGCTTTAGACACCAAACAATCTATCAATATCAAGGGCTTCGAAAGGTGAACGTATAGGAACCAGACGACGAATTTCGACTTCGTTTAACCCCTCAAACAATCGCCCAAAGATGGGCAAAAAATCAATTTTCGTAGCCGTCATTTGGGGTTTCAAAAACCCCTAAAGCCCGGCCAAGGCATGAGGGGGCGGGCCGCCTGCCCACTACGCAGCAGGCGTGCACCTGCTACTGCAGCGGGTGTTTGCCTGCTGCAGCCAGCGGGCCATGTCTGTTTGCCTTTATGGATGGGCTTGTTAGCCCAGTGGGTCTAACCCACTTTGCGTTAGACTGTTTTTGCGTTTCTGAGCTCGTTTGAGCTCCAATTTGGACGCGGTTTGAACCTGTGTTTAGACCAGGACGATCCCGTCATTCAGGTAACCCTTTCCAATGTATTTGTTCCTAAAAATATTGTCGTAACCAATTTATGACACGTTTAATCTTTGTTTGCATCAAATGCAACATTGTCTATATTGTTTCTACGACTTATTTTCACAACTAGCTTTGTGAATATCAACTATTCAATTTCATCAAATGAATTTCTTTGAATTTATCTTCTTATTACTAAGACACGAATGCTACTCGGTGTGAGACCCTACAGCCTGACCTTACTACAGTTTGGAGCTCGGAACCCCTAGACGACAGACACCACGAGTAGTAGCTGTCGTCCATGTTTCAGAATCATCATAACATGATCGTCCCATTGACAAAAGCATCGTTGGGTTTACTTTGGCTGTGTCAGTGATGAATGCCGTTAGCTATAGTCCCTTCGTCAAGAAGGTGTCCCTGTTGGCCTAGGGTATGGTTGACTGTCAACCCTATTAGACAACATTGGTCAGTATACGGTGGTCTTAGTTGTATTCACGTTGTACTTCTTACACTGTACCCCGGCCGAGGATTAACACAAAGACCGAACTGAACCTGTGATACTAACTTCCCTTTAACGGAAGTGACGAATCCCATCTTAGTCATCTACTCGTCTTGAGAGCTTCGGGTGCAACTCAACCTAAGATCTTTCAGCAGGCCTAGCCTTGAAGCTAGATCATAGGTCTAAGCTACACGGTTCAGTCACAGGTTCGTAGGAATGGCTTCAGGTCATAAGGACCAGCTTACCTATCATCACCCTAGAGTTATTATAGACAGTTTAGTTAAAGTTTAACCATTTAGTAACTCTAAGTTGGTCATTCAGTGAACTCATTCTCCAATGAGCACATGTGTCTCGTCTCCGACTTCTCCAAGTTGAATGACTATGAGATCATCGTTACCCTAAGGTAAGACAAAGACACAGTGGTCTATCTAATGTGTTGATATCCAGTTCTCAACACATCTATGACCACAAACCGTTTAAGACTTACGTTTCTATCCAGTTGCTTACTACTCATAATCGAGATCTTATCTAGATACGTAAGGACATAACTATAAGTCTATGGACATTATCTAAGCATATTTATTCAAACGATTTCATACTTAGGATAATGGATACCATATGTAGTATGAACAAGACGTATACTTAGGATAAATTGCCTTATGGGCATATATCCTCCTACAGGCTATAGGTTGTACCTTATAGCATACGATTTTGTATTTATTTTTCTTATGTGTGCAATACTTTATTTTTGTATGAGAATATATGCTCATAAGACGATTTATCCTAAGTATACGTCTTGTTCATACTGTATATGGTATCTATTATCTGAAGTATGAAATCGTTTGAATTAATATACTTAGATAATGTCCATAGACTTATAGTTAGATCCTTACGTATCTAGATAAGATCTCGATTATGAGTAGTAAGCGGCCGAATAGAAACGTAAGTCTTAAACGGTTTATGGTCATAGATGGGTTGAAAACTGGATATCAACACATCGAATAGACCACTGTGTCTTTGTCTTACCTTAAGGTAATGATGATCTCATAGTCATTCGACTTGGCGAAGTCGAAGACGAGACACAGGTGCTCATTGGAGGATGGGTTCACTGAACGACCAACTTAGAGTTGTTAAATGGTTAACTTTAACTAAATTGTCTTTAATAACTCTATGGTGATGATAGGTAAGCTGGTCCTTAAGACCTGAAGTCATCTGTACCAACCTGTGAGCAAACAGTGTATCTTAGACCCATGATCTAGCTTTGAGGCTAGTCATGCTGAAGATCTTAGGTTGGGTTGCACCCGAAGCTCTTGAGGCGAGTAGATGACTAAGATGGGATTCGTCACTTTCATTAAAGGGAAGTTAGTGTCACAGGCTCAGTACGGTCTTTGTGTTAATCCTCGGCTGGGGTACGTTGTAAGAAGTGCAATGTAAATACATCAAAGACCACCGTATATTTACCAATGTTGTCTAATAGGGTTGACAGTAAACCATACCCTAGGCCAACAGGAACACAATCTTGATGAAGGGACTATAGCTAACGGCATTCATCACTGACCCAGCCAAAGTAAACCCAACGATGCTTTTGTCAATGGGTCGATCACGTTATGATGATTCTGAAACAGGGACGACAGCTACTGCTCGTGGTGACCGTTGTCTAGGGGTTTCGAGCCCCAACCTGTAGTAAGGTCAGGCTGTAGGGTCTCACACCAAGTAGCGTTCGTGTCTTAGTAATAGGAATATTTATTAAGAGAGATTCATTTGATGATACTGAATAGTTGATATTCACAAAGCTAGCTGTGAACCTAAGTCGTAAATGCAATAGGGACAACATTGCATTTGATGCAAACAAAGATTAAACGTGTCGTAAATTGGTTACGACAAATTTAGTAGGAACAAATATATTGGAAAGGGTTACCTGAATGACGGAATCGTCCCGGTCTAAACACAGGTTCAAACAGCGTCCAAATCGGAGCTCAAACGAGCCCAGAAACGCGAAAAAATTCCAAGGCAAAGTGGGTTAGACCCACTGGGCTAACTAGCTCATCCGCAAAGGCAAACGGGCATGGCCCGCTGGCTGCAAAGCGGGCGCATGCCCGCTGCCCAGCAGGCAGGTGGCCCGCCCCCTCTTTCCTTGGGCGGGTGCGCCCGCTAAGCCTAGCGGCCACGCCCACAACTTATGTGATTTAGGGTTTTTTTGAAACCCCTAATGACGGCTACGAAGCTTGCTTTTTTGTACATCTTTGAGCAATTGTTTGAGGGGTCAAACGAAGTCGAAATTCGTCGCCGTTGGTTCCTACGCGTTCACCATTCGAAGCCCTTCAAATTGATAACTTGTTTGGTGTCTAAAGTGTAATGAGTAAAGAGAATTAATTTATTGAAGTTTGCTTTTATGAAAAGCTTACTAAACTTCAAATTAAGACAAATTAGCTTAATTGAATTTTCTTTAATTTAGCAATAGTCTCACATTGCTCACAATGAAATAAGGAGTGCCGACTCCCTATATAAATAGGGGTGTGCTCTCTTCGCTGAAAGATGCACCAAGTCCTCGATCGAGTAGCTCCAGAATTTTAGAGCAAGCTCGATCTATGACTAAACCTCTCTCTCTCTCTCTCTCTCTCTCTCTCTCTCTCTCTCTCTCTCTCTTCTTCCTATTCTCCGAAGTAGTCCTAGCAAGACTACGAAGGGGGTTTGGATTAGATCCAGACGTCTAAGACGCGGGTCTACTAAAGTGAAACTTTCTATCGCATGTGATCGGCTCGGTGGCGGGAGTTGGCTCGGGCAGATCGGTTCGAGGGTGTGAAGCGGTTCGACTAGATCGAGTCAAGGCAGCTCGGCTATGAGGAGCATCCGAAGACGGTGCGGTACATTTTGCCCGCTCCAGGGCCAAGATTACGGTATGTGGTTAAGCAATTTTAGTGTAGATTTAATTTTGTCGGTGTAGAATAGATCCCTTTTGGGGTGGTCAGATCCACCCCAAGTTGGCATAGATCGGGCTAGGTTCTGGCTCCCTCAGAGCCTAGGTAAATTGTTTAACTAGCTTAGTTTTGTTTTTCCGCTGCGCTTTATGCCCCTATGGTCCGTCCGACTTAGGACAGACACATATCCGAGCTCTGAGGGTCCGCCAAAACCCCTACAATTTTACCCATGGGTTTGACACCTTTTGGTGTCTGGACTTCAGGTCCAAACATTTCACGTTTCATAAACGAGTCCAGCTCATCTTTTATTACCGCGTTCCTCATTTGGACAATCTCTACGTTCTCATTTTAGCAACGGAGTATGGAACGATATTTTATAAACATCATCGCTTTTGCGATGTATATGGCAATATGATACATGAATTCATTGTCGAAAATTATGTTCTTTCTGTCCAATACCTCCCCAGTACGTACGACATTTACATTCATTTAAGTTTTTCCCGGTAGTTCCTCTACAGTGGATTTCGGGAAGGGTGAGGGTGTATACATGAGCTCATTGTCCTGTGGTAGTATTGTCTTAAGGTCTCCATGTATTTTTCTTTTAATTAAATTTCTATCAATTGAGCCGAGTGGTCTGCCTCTTTTCTGTTAAGGATCAGCCACTTCTACTGCTGGTGGATTGCATCCATTCTCGGGATGTCAATCCTAGCTGGAGTATTTGCAGCAGAGACGTGTGATCTGACAATCTTCTGGTTGTCAGAAAATAAGTTCGGTAATTGGTGAACAGTGTTCTATATGTGGAGGATCTTCAGGATCTCATCTTTACATTGTATTTTTACCGGATCATAGTGGGTCAAACTTTTTGTATCCCATGTTATAATTTGCTTTGCGCCAGATTATTCAGTATCTAGGCCTATTTTGGAGAAACTCGTCTCATCACAGTCTTCAATATGTGACGTAAATACGTCCCATGTTTGGGGTTCTAGGTATCTTATAATTGAGGGTGAGTCAAACCCTACATAGATATCTAGGCGACATTGAGGACCCATTTTTGTCCTTTGTGGTGGTGCGATGGGGATTTAAACTATGCGACCGAAGATTATCAAGTGAGAAATGTTAGGTGGCATTCCATATGCAAGTTGCATTGGAGACTCTGACCTCCGGAGTGTCTTATTTTCATTTACAATGCAGCATGCATTTGCATTTCCACATGCATCCACTGGCAATTGGAATTTCATTAACAATGGACGTGTAATCCCTTGGAGTCTATTTATCAGTGACTCTGCCAACCCATTTTGGGAATGAACATGTGGCACTGTATATTCATTTTCTATTCCCGTTGCTTAGCAGTACTCTTGAAATGACCGGGAGGTAAATTCCCCAACATTAACCAGACTTATTTTCTATATTTGACTGTCTGGAAAATGTGCCTGCAACATTATTATTTGTGCAAATAGCTTTGGAAAACCTAAGTTGCGGGTCGATAGTAGACATACATACGAATATTTTGAGGATGCATTTATCAGTACCATAGAGTACCGAAATAGCCCACTATGGGGTGGATTTGACCACATTTCTCTCCTTATATTCTTTTTGAGGAAGCATGGAGATTCTTTGTCAACGTTTAGTAGAGATGGCTTTGTAATTTGTTTTTCCTTATAGCAAGGGATGCGAGGGAATTCTCCCTTCTGAAGAGTCTTCTGGTTCTTCAAAATACCCATAGGATAAGATGTGGTGCATCATCACTGATCCAGGGTGGCCAAGTCTATCATGCCAAAGTAAGAAACTTGGTTGATGTCGGGCACTTCAGGTGCTCCGTTAAATTCGCTTCATCTCTCCGAATCTTTGTATGGTAGAGGCTTGAAAGGCTCTCAAAATGTTCAAGTATGGATTTTACTCCTTTTTCTTCAGACGTTACATACAGTAATTCTTTTTCATTTACATTTGTTGTTTCCAAATGGATTCCGTTGAAACGGATGTCTTTGAAACTTAGTAAGTTTCGGTTGGAATTCGGAGGGATTAGTGCATCCTTTATTTTTATGTCATTTGGGAGCAACAGTGTTGCATTCCCAGAACCTTCAGTATGACCCTGATATTAGGCTTTGTATTGAAGGATCGTATGTGTTTATTTATTGTCTAATAATCAGTTATGAGAGCAGTTCATCTATTAAAAGATGAATCAAATAGGCACATTTTCAGAGAAACATTTTCATTCAGAATCAAATTACATAATTCAAAGAGCTCACATAACATGAAGTGTTCTTAAAACAAGTAGCTAAGATAAAAATAGAAGGTTAATCAAGCAGGTCTTCATTTTTGAAGTCGTCAGCTGTAAACTTGACTGGAGTATCAGATGTCACCAGATTTGTTTCAGCTTTATATTTCTTGTTTTCTTTATACAAATCCTAGAGATGCTGCGGAGTTCGGCACACTCTGGACCAGTGTCCTTTCATGCCACAGCTATGGCACTGGTCTTCCCATTCCCTCTTGGATAGGGTTGTATCATTTCTATTGTTGTCATTTATACGCCAGGTGAACTTCCGCTTACTTTCATTTCTTTGCTACTAGACTTGGCCCCTAGCACTTTTGTTCTGCCCCCCTTTCTATGGTCTTTATTTTCTTTTGTTGTCTCTCTTCTTTCTAGAAGAAGATGCAGTGTGAGCTTCTGGGAGGGGGCAGTGGGCGCATGTTGTGAGTGGTAAGGAGAAGCTCTATATTTTGTTCAGCCATGAGTAAACCTGACAGCAGCTTAGAATACTTGGTGAACGTTCGTTCACGGTATTGCTGCATTAGTATCGCATCTTTCTCATGTAAAGACGTGTACATATTTTCCAGCATGCGATCTTCTGAGACTTTTTCACCACATAACTTCAGGCATGGGGTGATGCTAAAGAGAGCTGAGTTGTACTCAGCTATGGACTTAAAGTCCTATAGTCTCAGGTTCTCCCACTCATATCGTGACAGGTAGTATAACATCTTTCTGATGTTTATACCTATCCTCAAGTACAATCCACAGCTCAAATGGATCTTCGACCGTAAGGTATTCAGCCTTTAGGGTCATATCTACATGGCGGCGAATATAGATAATGGCTTGTGCCTTTTCTATATCGCTTACATTTTCATTATTAGTCACATCAGAAATGAGGGACTTAGCCCGCAAATGAAACTTCACATCAAGCTGCCAGCTCAGATAGTTTCTTCCTGATGCATCCAACACTTCGAAATCGACACTTGTGATTTTAGCCATTTTATCTAACAGGGCACAAATTTGCATGAATTAATAATTTAAACAATAAACATTTTCATGGGGAGGGAATTTTTATATGAAGAGCTAATTGCGTGGATCAGCCAGTCCCACATAAATAAAAAGTCCAAAGTCCATTACAGTCCATATTACACAACTGAAAGCTTTTAAAAAGAAATTACAACTTTGGAAACCTTGTGGGTCCTATATAAGATCTTCAGCTTCAAGTGTGGCCTCCATCTCCATAGAAAGTAGTCTTTGGTCTTTGACATTTACATAAATTCCTCATTACAATTTCTCTCAAAAGTAAAAGAAAAGTGCTGGAAATAAAATATGGGACTTAAACAGTCGATACTCCAAAAATGCAATTAGCCATCCATACAAAAATTTGTGCTCTTCAAACATTTTCAGCAGACATTTTCAGCAGACATTTTAATCACAGGCATCACAGGTATTTATATTCACATAAAGGATAAACGATTTAATTACTTAATAATTATTGGACCACTGGGCAACGTCATACACTGTTAAGTTAGCTGACTAACGCAGAGCGGTCGCAGGATCTTCCTAATTATTAGGTTTTAATATTTGCACAACCAAACATAGTTTATCCACAGAATAAGCCAAAAATGATACGAAGCATATAGTTATGATCCTACAAAGGTATCATATAATGCAAGGGTTGTGCTAGTTGGGTTTATTCAAAAAGATCGAAAAAGAGCCCAATATTTGACATGTTCTTCATAAAAGAAAGAAATTTTCCTTTTTAAATCATCCCCAATTTATCCCCAGAAGTCCCCAAAATTCCACTTATAGCCCCATAATTTATCATGATTTTTCATGGATTTTTAGGCCCCCAAACGCCATTTTTAATCAATTTTAAGCCCCCAAATCCCCTATTTTAACATTCTGTTTTTTTGCCATGGAAACAGTTTGCCTGCGAGCATCAGGCTCACAAAGATGATAAATTTTTTTTCATTCATGGGCTTCAGGCCCGGAGGATTAGGGTTTGGGGGGGTCTATCGGCAGCCCCCAGTCGTCAGAGCGAGGGGGGTGCAGGGGCGGCAGCACACCCCTTTCGGGGGGATCATAGACGACGGCCTTTAACGTCGCCCCCCCTCAGGGGGAACGAACTCCGGTGCCCCCCTTTCCGGGTGAACAAGAGACGGTAGCCCCCCTCCTCGGGGGGAGACGAACAACGTCAGCTTTTAACAGCGCCCCCCTTCGGGGGGGATGGCGGTGCCCCCCTACGGGGGGACAAACTCCGGCGCCCCCTTTCGGGGGGAACAAGAGCAGCAGCCTATAACGCAACCCCCTTAGGGGGAACGGCGGCGCCCCCCTTCGAGGGGAACGAACTCCGGTGCCCCCCTTCGAGGGGGGAACAAAGATTGGTGGCCTGTAACGCTGCCCCCTTCGGGGGGGGAACGGCGCCCCCCTTCGGGGGGACGAACTCCGGTGCCCCCCTTTCGGGGGGAACAAGAGTAGCGTCCTATAACGCCGCCCCCCTTCGGGGCGGCGAACTCCGATGGAGCACCGACGTTGGCCCCCCTCGCTTCAGGTAGGTGTTGAGTATTGATTCCCCGGATTTGGTTTTGATGATGAACAAACATAAATATCGTGAACTAACTCTTTGTGTGCGCAGTTATGGAGATCGTCGCCAAAATTCTACGTACATCAAAAGCGACGTCTCAAGACTTCTCAAAGCACGTGATCGTGTGCCTGAAGCTTCGTTGAAGCTCTAGGAGCAATATTGAAGTCAAGAAATTCGTATTGAAGCTTTGAAGACGGTTTGTCTAGTTTATTTTATAGTCTTCTGGCTTCTTTTCGTAGAATGTTAAGCCTTAAGTAGGACTTACATTATAATCTTCGTAACGCTCATATCATTAGAGCTATGATTATCTTAGAAGCCCATACAAACTTTCTCGAAGCTTTACGCTTCATTTCGCGGCTTCTAGTGCATCTTAGTTGGTTCAAGAAGAAGAACCAACCGACTAGATTGTTATCTAGTCGGTTAAGAATCCTTCTTGAACCGACTAGATCTCCTTGCTCAATTCAGCATCTTCATTGTTGACCAATTAGTCGGTCCAAGAAGGTTCACCTACCGACTAGTTGTAAAACTAGTCGGTTTGGAATCCTTCTTAGACCGACTAGTTATACTTTCATTTTCACAGCCTGAGATACGGTTGACTCGTTAATCGGTCCAAGAACAACCATCGACCGACTAGTTGTGAAACTAGTCGGTTGGAATTTGTTCTTAGACCGACTAGTTCTCTTGTGTTCAGCTTATTGTTTTTCAACTGCTTAGTCGGTCAAAGAACACTCACCGACCAACTAGTTGTCAAACTAGTCGGTTGGCAAGTCTTCTTAGACCGACTAGTTCTATTTCTCCTGAACTATCTTTCTTGGCTGTCAACCTTTTATTCGGTCCAAGAAGAATCACCGACCGATTAGTTGAGAAACTATTCGGTCAGTGATCCTTCTTAGACCGATTAGACTGCTTCAGAATAGTGCTGTTGGAGCATTAAATGCTACGAATTTTTCTCTTCTCTTCTCTCTACCCTATATATACTTGTGATGCTTCTTCATAGCATAAAAGGCTGACATTTATTGTGATTTAGAGATCAAAGAGAAAGCATTCAACTCCATTTCTAAAGCTTCCTCATTCTCACAAGAATCTCTCCAAACACCTTGAGCCCTAATTTCCTCAAGAGAGATTCTCTTCATTGTGAGCCACTCAAGCCAAGAGCTTGATTCAAAGTCACCAACTCCATCCTAGCCTTTGATCGCTGTTCATCTTGGTAGAGCTAGGGTTTGGTGACATTCTCTCCTTCAAAATCATCATTGCCCTAAAATCTGTAAGTTTACTCAAGGCATAGGATTTTGTTAGTAAGTGATTATTGTTTCATTTACTTCGATATTGCAAGTTTATCTCTCGGTTGTGAGAGAAGTTTGTGATCTCGGTTTGTGGGAGTCACATTTTGATTTGTGTATGATTTGATCTTGTAGAGGTTTTCTACAAGAATTTCATAGTACAAAACTTGGGTTAGAGGATTCTAACTCAAATAGCCGGAGGGGATCGGGATGTTTGGGACGTAGGATCACCGGGAACAAGTCGGGGAGACTTGGGTGGATCCGAACCCGTTACATCGTTTGTTTGCATTGCTTAATTCTTGTTTTTCAATTTTCATTCCTCATTGTTGGTTGAGTTTGCATGATAATTAGGAATTATACTCTTGATTATTTTAAAGTACTATTCACCACCCCCCCCTCTAGTACTAGTGCAGTAGCTATCAGAGCATTACATTTGGTATCAGAGCCAAGTTCATAGCTATGTCTACCAACAACAACAAGACCGTTCGTCCATCTTCAGACTATAGCACCTTCAAGAACTGTGAAGGAGCTTCTTCGGTGATGAAAGGACACTCCTCAACTAGGCCTCATTTCTTCAACGGTGCCAATTATGGGTACTGGAAATGCCGGATGGAAACGTTCCTTCGGAGCACTTCACTATGGAGAGCTACGTTGACGGAGTATGTCGAGCCTGCCGAACAAGACTTCGCTAAGTGGACTACCGCGGAGGTCGCCGCGGAGGTAAACAATGCCAAGGCAATGAATGCCTTGCAATGTGCTTTGGAGCCCGAAGACTTCAACAAGATATGCATATGTAAGAGTGCATATCAAATCTGGAACTCAGTCCTCATCTTGCATGAAGGAACGAGTAGGGTAAGAGACTCCAAACTCACTGTTGTAAATAAAGAATTCGAATTATTTCACATACAACAGGGTGAGAAGATGAAGGAGTACTATGCTCGCTTTGTTGACATTACCAATGAGTTGGAGGCTCTTGGAAAGACTTACACCCAAATGGAGAAAGTCTCAAAGATTATTGACGGACTTCCTTCTTGTTGGGAAAAGCATACCATCGCCATCGAGGAAGGTAACGATATGAATAAATATACTGTCGTTCAACTAATGGTACCTTGATGTCCTATGAGGTACGCAAGGACAGTAAAATAAAGATGCAGGACAAGATGAAGTCGTACTTGAAGCAAGACGAGCCAAAGAAAAAGGCGATTACGTTCAAGGCTGCTCCATCTACATCTACCGATGACGAAGAATCGGAAGACGAGTTGGACATAGAATCCCTTGCCCTCATGGCAAAGAAGTTCAACCGATTCTTCCGAAAAGGTAATTTCAAGAACAGATCTAAGTTTAGTTCTACTAACGTCTCTGCTCCTTTGTGTTTTAAATGCAACAAGCCAGGACACATCAAAGCGAATTGTCCTCAAAACAAACAAAAGGAGAAATGGAAGGCGCCAAAGTTCGACAAGTCTCGAAAGTACAAGAAAGGGTACAAGAAAGGACTTGTCGGTACATTCACCGACTCCGACGAGGACTCCCCAAGTGGAGAGTCGGATGATGAACAAGTGGAGCAAGCACACATGTGCTTCATGGCTAGAGAGGAACATGATCAAGAGTCCTCCTCCGATGAAAGCGAGGATGAATGCGATGAGGTAACTATGGATGACCTTAGATTAGCTAACGAGCAAATTTGGTCTAAGTATTCTAAATTAGTAAATAGATATACTAAGACTAAAGATGAGCTAACTAGTCTCCAAATCTCACCTAAGCCTATCATCATCAACAACGACACCGTTGTAGAAAGTTTGAGAAATGAGATTGTAAATCTCAAATCTCAACTTGAGCATGTTCATATTGAGGAATCGGATGAACGCGAGATAGTGGATTTGATTTCTCGAAACTCAACTTTGAGTATCGAGAATGAGAATCTCAAGTCTCGTGTTTGTGTACTCACAACTCAAGTGTCCACTTTGGATACTTCAATACTTTCTCTCACCGAGAAGTATGAGTCCACATTAGGCCGAATTAATAAATTCAATAAAGGTAAGGACCATTTGGATAATATCCTAAATAATTTGCTTCCAGCCAATCATCGTATTGGCTTAGGGTATAAAATGGGAAATTCATCCAAATCTTCCACCACCTTTGTTAGGCCAACTTTCGAAGCCTCAACTAGTGGGAGTAAACACCTCATGGTTAGTTCATCTACCAATGGTGCTTCCACTAGGTACACACCCCCGTTTGGAATGAAACCCACTTTGGGTGGATCTCCAAAGAAGGGTCATGCATTTATGTACACCAATACCATGTCACGTAGGAACACTCCTCCTACTCCACATGTTCACATGTATGATGAATTCTATGCTCCACGTCTACAGGCACGTGCACACCAAGTGAGACACACTCACGCACGTGTTCCTCCACATGCATATGTTCATCCACATCACTATCATATGAACAATTACCATCATGCACCATATCATATGTCGCCACCACCATTTCATCATGTGCCATATGCTTATCCATGACATGCATTTCCTAGGCCACCTCCTCATAGGCCACATGCATCACGTAGAAATCAACAACGCATGCATGCTCCCAATAGGAATAGGGCACCCAAGACATTCACAATTTGGGGCCCGAAGGACACTATCATGCATGAAAAACAAGCTTACATAAATTCTTATTTCATGAATGTAGTGCACAATGATGATTATGTTGGGAAGTCTAAGTCTAATTGGACTTGGCTTCCAAAGGTCTAATCTAGTAGGACCCAATGACCTTGGGTACCATGGAATGATATTTTTATCTTTAGGTACTCAAGAAAAAGAAAAGGAGCAACAAATCCAAATTTAGCTCCAAGGATGGGTGGATACTCGATAGCGGGTGTTCAAAACACATGACAGGTGAAGCTCAATTGCTCTCCGGAGTGGTGCCCATTGAGAATGGGAACCGAGTAGTCTTTGGAGGCAACGAGAGCGGAACCATCATTGGTGTTGGTAAAGTTGGTAACACATCTAAACCTCTAATAAGTGATGTTTACATTGTTAAATGCTTAAATCACAATCTTATTTCAATAAGCCAACTTTGTGACAAAGGTTACAAAGTTAGCTTTGCGAAAGGAATGTGTCATATTTTTAGTAACGATAATAATAATGTGTTGTTTTCTGGCACACGCCATAAGGATATATATATATCCTAGACCTCTCCAAGTCACATGAACAATGTCTCATTGCCAACACAAGTGAACAACACTTTTGGCGTCGACGTTTTGGTCATGTGAACTTTGGAACACTTTTTAAGGTATCCAAGTTAAATTCTATTAAAGGATTTTCTAAGCTTACTTTCCAGAAGAAAAGCTTTTGTGACTCGTGTCAACGAGGCAAACTTCCGAAGTCGTCATTCAAACCTAAGAAAACCATTTCCTCTAAACGGCCTCTAGAGCTTTTACATCTAGATCTTTTTGGGCCAACTAGAGTTACTTCATTAAGGAATGCTCGATATGGACTTGTCATCGTTGATGACTTTTCTAGATTTACTTGGGTATTTTCTTTAACTAATAAAAATGATGCTTTTGAAAACTTCACAATATTTGTTAAGAAAGTACAAAATCTCATTGGAACCACCATTGTCACTATTCGTAGTGATCATGGAGGGGAATTTGAGAATGAGTCTTTCTCAAATTTTTGTGATGAAGTTGGTATAACACACACCTTTTCTTTCCCTCGCGCACCCCCTCAAAATGGTGTTGTTGAGAGAAAGAATAGGACGCTAGTGGAATGTGCTCGCACAATGCTTGATGATAGCCAACTTGGCCATCAATTTTGGGCGGAAGTGATACATACCACTTGCTATGTGTTTAATAGAATAATTTTGAGGCCCGGCACCAAACAAACTTGTTATGAATTGTTGTTTGGTAGATTGCCTCAAGTAAAATATTTTCGAGTTTTTGGAGCAAAATGTTTTATCAAAAACACGTATGGTAGTTTGGACAAATTTGATCCAAGATCCGATGAGGGGATATTTGTTGGATATTCCTCCCGTAGCAAAGCCTAGCGGATAAACAACAAAAGAACCTCAACGATCGAGGAATCACTTCATGTTTCATTCAATGAAAATTTTGTCCCGTCTAGAATTATCAATGATGATGAATCCATGGAAGTTATATGTGATTCTATTGGTAATTCTAATTCTATTTGTTGACAAATGGACTATTCTGACCGGGCCCGGAAGAGCAAAGTCAACTATGACTGGTCAACCGGATTACTACGACCTTGGGGCCTCGGCCCAAGGATCTCACGGGCGGGCCGCGATTCTTCACCCATGACGAAGGCCCACTTCCTCAGTGGAGGAAATTGAGGCCCAAATCAAGGAAGCATCCGCCAAATATGGCAACCGTCCAAGGCCATCACTCTCTAGCCATCATGGCTCGGCTTAAAGGCTCAGCTTAATGGCCCGACTTAAATGGCCTTCACTCTCCAGCCATCATGGCTCGGCTTAATGGCTCAGCTTAATGGCCCGACTTAAATGGCCATCACTCTCTAGCCATCAAGGCCCGCCAAATGTGGCAACCGCCCGAGTCCATCATGGCCACCTTTAGGACATTCATCTCCTCATCAAAATGGTCGCAATTAGTGGAGGTCAAAACTTCCCACATTTGCACGTCCCCATGAATGATGGCCATGATGTCACATCATGGCACATGATGAGGATGAGTCACCTATATGAGGAGAGGATGGTCATCATCACTAGGGGACTGGACGATCTACAACGGAGGTATCACCAACTCCATCTTACACCTTCTTCCGCCTTTACATATTTCTCCTCCATAGCTCGGCTCGAGGATGGGGGCTCGGTCTCTCCGTGAACCGAGCCCGATCCCACCGAGCATCCCTCAGACAAGATCTGACTTTGGCATCGGAGGGGATTTGGTCGGAACCAAGGTCCGACCCCCCTGATGAGCTCTTTCGTCCATTTAGGTCCAGGAGATCCCGCGGCGCCGAGGCTACCCTCAGCGTCATCACAGCCGGAGCCGAGCGCCCTCGTCCCCGAGCCCGTTCGTCTCCACCACCAGAAGATAGTCGCTCTGTCGAGGCCACCCCTCGACGCTAGGAGAGACCGAGGCCGGGCGCATCCATCCGAGCCGAGGCTTCCCCTCAGCTCCACGCCGACCGCGCATCAAGCGAGACGACTGAGGCTACCCCTCGTCGTCCGACCGTCCGAGGCCGAGCACTTCACACCGGGCCGAGGCTTCCCCTCAGCCCCCCAGAGGCCGAGGATCCAGACCCGGCCCCGCTGATTCTGCGTCAACTACATCTCCGATTCGCGTCGCGTCTACATGCTCTCGACGCACCCTAGGGACCTTAATCGGCCCCTTGACCACGTTGACCGGGTAGTCCACGGTCAACGATACTGTAGTGAGAAAACACTCTGAAACATTTGGCACCGTCTGTGGGAACCGAGTTGACGCTCACGTCATCAACCACATCGACAACAACTCGTTCCATCAATCAAAGACCTGGGAGGTCGAGAGTTCGATCCAACGCAAGGAGAATGGCTGAGCCCTTATCACATCACTCGGCCTTTCTTTTCATGCATCCTACTCATGCTCCTGGCATCAAGACCATTCTGTCTCAACCCAGCAGACCTGAGAGGTCCAATTTGTTATCGGATTCGCATCAAGAGGTCTGTCGTTGTCACACCGACAGTAGAGATACGGCCTCCTGATTGGACTTTCCTCCAACTTTCGTCATCTACCCTTTGTCTTCAACGACCTCATCTCTGAGCTCCGAATTCGAAGCTCCTCCGAGCCTTACAATCGTCAGAATTTATGGAGCGCGAGACGTCTCTGCCAAGCGGATTCCAAGGAACCCATTGCCGAGCGGATTGGACGAGACACCCAAGTCGCTCAAACTGCCCAGTATGGAGCGCTCATATTTCGCCATCAAATCGCCCAAAATGCTCTGCATGGAATTGCTCAATTATAGGCTCAATTGAGGCAAGCCTCCATCAGTCGCTCGTGGGACGCTCGAGGCTCTGCCATTTCTTTGACTTCGAGACACGGAAACATCATCGGAGGGGCGGGGATCGCTGGCGAACAACGCTCCGGAACGAAGCTCTCCGGCTTTTCCTCCGCCACGATGGACCAGATCTCGGCCTCCCGATGCACCCTTTCGCCGGCGCAATCCCAAAGGAAGTCTTCGGCCTCCCTAGGCTGGCCAAGCTTCTGCAACGTAACACTGATTTGTCTGGCGAGATCCTGCTGGGGGTAGGGAATAGCTCGAGCATGATCCGGTTCAGGATGAATGTAAATCGAATCACGAGACAGCTTCCGATCGAGATCAGGAACCTAAGGATCCGCGGCCTTCTCGACCAAGGGTCCAACAGAATCACCACCAGACCCTGCCGGATCTCACCGAGTGCCAGAACCTCACCTTCATGGATCCCCACTCCAAGCAGGTCTCCGGCGTTCTCCCTGATGGAATCTTCGAAGGCCTCATTATGCTTCAGTATCTCGATCACTCCAAAAATTCGATCAATGGAAAATTACCTCCGGATCTCGAATCGCTGGCTTTGATGACGAATCTGGTCCCTGGAGAAAATCATTTCTTCGGCGAGATTCCGTCCGAGATCGGAGTGTGCCAGAGGATGCAATTCTTGGATCTTGGAAGAAACTCACACTCTGGCCAGATACCGGCTAACTTGGGGAGGATTTCAGTGCTCGAGATTGGGCTGAGCCTCAGCCTGAACCCACTGACTGATCTTCCCCATGCCAAGCTGCTCCATGCCAAGCTGTCGATCCGACCGGACCCGCCTCCGTCCGGCCACTCCAGCTGCAGATCGAGCGAAGCTGGCAATCAAACTGATCCCACCTACGCGCGGGGTTGCCGCTGCCGATCCAACCAAGCTCGCCTCCTTCCGAGCATCCGAGCCTCCACCCCTGAAACATCTGTCATCCGATTTCTATTGGAGCCATTTGTTTCGCCACTCACCTCGATCAGCACTATAAAGAGTGCTGTGAGGATCATCAATACAGGGGCAATAGACAATGCTCGGGCATGGGTAAATTGTCTTTAATTGTCCTGTTCTTGCCCAATGTCTTTTTATTCAATCGTTTCTGGAAAGTGCTATGCTCGGGATGAAGAGGTGCTACTTGGATGATGATGAGGATTGCATACCACAGTACGTGAGTGCATCATTCCATAGGGGACCGATCCAGCAAAAAGGTCATTCCATTACAGAATCATTGCTAATTAATTTATTTCCATCTATTAACCACATATGATGTCCTAACAACTCCCCCTCCTCTGATTTCTTGCAATTCGAGATATGCTGCCAAGAATAGCCCAAGAGCAGAGCTACACCGAGATCCTCTTGCCTAGCAACGCACACCAAGCGTCGCGGAGCATGGCAATCATGTCGATCCGAGACTCGCGGACAGATCAATTCGAAAAGGAGATCCAACCAATGTAGAGTTCAGCGTTGTCAACATGTGGCGCCACTGCATTGAACATCGATTCCGCATCTTCACTTCTGAGCCCCATTTTCTAAAATTGGGCCCAACCAGACCATGAACAATGTCTTGCTTCTCGACAAAGAATCAGAGCAGCAGCAATCTCTTAATTTGTATTATCTGCCAGGCGTTATTGGGTCCTCTTCGACTGGGACCTCGTCGTCCACTGGAATCGACAACCCTTCGACGACCCTCCATGAGTTGTTCTCTAATCACCTTGACTCCCATGCGACAAGCCGAGACTTCCCCCAAGGGAAAATGAGGAAAGGGCTCGGCGATGACCAAATGGCCTCAATGCGCGGGGCGTGCTCCTTATTCAACATTTATCGTCAGTCTGTTGGTCCGCCGACCAATTCCCTGGCCTTTTCTCCGCTGGCTCCCCTCTCAAACTCGCCAGAACCGTCGGCACATTCGTCGGTGCCGACTAGTAGTGATGATGTCCCATCTTAATACCATACCCCTACGCCTTCGGCTTCGGGATCACCGGGATCATATCGGCTGACGATGAGGGCGAGGTCGACGTTGACGAAGATACCGAGGGAATCGAGGGCTCCCGCTGAAGGGACTATGAGCTTCAGGACTCATGTGACTCTTCGGCGAGTGTAGCGAGGACGCCGAAGTCGTGCTTGTGGTGGAAGATGCCGAAGTCGCTTACAAGACTCACTAGAGCCAACATATACCTCCCAGCCTCGTCAGAGCTCGCGATTCATTGCTGGGAGCTCGCAAAAAGCTCGATGCAGGCTGATCTGCCCCCTGTCGAAGCCGGAGCCTCGTCGGAGCTGACCCGATCGGAGAGGAGGCCGGAGCCTCGGTGACTCCCACGTCTTCTTCCCTCGCCTTCATCCTTGTGTTCGGCACCCGTGGAGTCTGGGGCAGTCCTTCTTACTGAGCCCTCCCCCTCCTCTTCCTTCAGTCTGTCGACCGTGCGGTGGAGAGATGAGCTTTTGAGCGTCTAGGTTGGCGTCCAAGCATGCCCTTTTCGATGCCTCTACGAGTCTATCTGGACTCTGCATTCTTAGCGCCAACGAAGGACCAGCAGGAGCTAGCCGGCAGTTTTGGGGGGTCACGATAGGTTAACGGATCTTCTTCGTCGGAAGATGCACGGGCGGCCGAGGTGATCATTGCTGAGCTCCTCCCTAATCTCGGCCGGATCGGAGCTCCGATCTGTCCAAGCCCAGAAGATCAAGCAGTCCGAGCTCGATCATCCGAGACCAAGCGATCGACGAGCTCCTCCCTGACATCCACCGGATCGGAGCTCCGATCTGTC
>JAULAV010002271.1:0-26231 GCA_030789695.1 Scilla litardierei
GCCTAGATATTCGATTTAGATCGATAATTGAATTTCTCTAGACTTGGTTTGCAAGAGATTGGACCAAAGCTAGGATTTTTAATTATGAGTCTATATTAATATTCGTTTGCAAGAGATTAGACGAATACGAATTATCATAACCTAGATCATAGCTCGAGTTTGCACGAGAGTGGGCTCGAGATGCGATTGGACAATGATGTCGTTCTTCACGCTAGCGGCTTAGGCTAGGGTTTGCACGAGAGTGGGCCCTAACCTAGGTTTGCTATAGACCGGCAATAGCGCGAGAGCGTGAGCTTGGTTCTACATTAAGTTGCGACTAGTTTACCTATATTCAAGCTTAGCAACAATGAAATCTATAATTCACAAGGATGAGAGACGGTCCGTAATGGGGATTTACTATCCCTAGACATTTTATTATATTGATATGTCTTGCTATTGAACGATTGTGACAATACACCAAATCTACTCTTATTTTCTTGATAGCTAGGTAATTTAAGTGAGATACTGTCAATTATGCTCCCTGTGTTCGATACCCGCTCACCACTACACCGTGCGCTTGCGGTAAAACTACAAGTCGTTTTTCGGGTGTACATCCGGACGCGATTAGCAAGTGCGAAAGTTACAAAACTTGGGAATTCATGGCAAGGAGAGATAGGCGACTGACTAACAAGTCACAGGCGTCTGTAACTAGACAACCGCATGTACATTGTACATCAGTCGCTAGATGAGAGTTATAGAAGAAAGCCCAAAAGAACAAGTGAAAAAGTATGTGCCTAACAGACGACTGGGAAACAAATCTCAGGCGCCTATTTAGAGATAGTCTCATGTAAATCGTTCAGCAGTCGCTTGTTAAAACTCTAAAATACACATGCTTAAGAATTAGGAATTGGAGGCCTATGAAATGAGTTCTAATGCTTTCCTAGGATAGAATGGAAGATGTATGTGTGCTCCAACATAATTCTACTTCTCAGCTACATATTAATAAAAAAGAAGAAGAGAATAAAAATATTACATTTGTTTTTCCCTCTCTTCTTTCTATTGAATGATCTTGAAGTCTTCTTGAAGTTTCTATCTTCATATTTGATCATCCAATCGACTTTTCGAGCTTTGATTGATCCTTGAGTGACCTCCATTGCTAATTGATCTTTATGATGTGCTTAGGCAATGGATTAACTGCAAGTAGGGAATTAGTCACATGTATTTATGGTTGCTCATCATCAAAACCAAGTAGGGATTGTTGGATACAACGTGTAGTTGGATACGATCGATGACTTCGTGTTTGATGATAACAAACGTGTGTGAACGATTTAATGTGTGTGCTAACTATTTTCAAGAATGGCACTCTCGTAAATACGCAAAGGGAAACTAAGTAAAAGTGATGGAGAATGTGCCATGCATTAGCAAAGTGGACTAAGTCAAAGATGGAGAATATGGCTACAAATATTAGACTAAGTCAAAGATGAGGAGATAAGGAGGAAATCAATTCAAATCCACATTTGAATTGATTTAAATCAATTGGTGCAATATTCAAATCCTAATGCCATGCAAATTGAAGACTTGGTCAAAGATGGAGAGATATGTAGAATCTCATGCAAATCAAAGGTGATTAAATGAGATCCAATTCAAATCATATAGCTATTCAAATTCAATTTCATAGCCATCCATATTCAAAATCCATATCCTAAAAGATTAATCCAAATCCTAATCAAATTAGGATTCCGTCCAATCTCCATCAATTATGGGATTCAAATTGATTCTATCGCATCCCATCCTCTCTTATATAAAACCATACTCAAAGAAAGAGATTTTGATAGAAAGAGAGAGGCAACCAAAAAAAATTTGGTCAAAACCCTAGAGGAAATCCCTTGGCCGCAACTTTGCAAGGAGACATCCTTATTGCGCAACATTGATTATCACCCTTGCAAACTCTCCAAGCAATCTCCAAGGCCAAGGCCCCTATCTTCATTGCAACTTCTACACGGCCGAACTCTACTAGCCAAGAGCTCCATCTCCTTGTCGAAATCATATCTCCAAGAGCCCATCCCTACACATTGTGTAAGTTGTATAAACCAAGCCAAAACTTCATCCTCCTCTCCCATTGCCAAAGGTCATAGCCAATAGCTCCATCTCCACCCAGCTTCTTCAAGATCTACATTTCCGCAACATACTTCTCCAAACCAAGCTTCAAGGCCGCAAGTTTCATCAAGGGTCTCCCATATACTTCATTGCACAACTCTTCAAAGGGAAGATCCATACTTGCGCAACCATCCAAGAGAGTCCTCAATACATTGTGCAACATAGAATGGGAGAGACACACCGAGGCCGCAAGTTTTCAAGGTGGGAGAGCACCTAGGCCGCAAGTTCCAAAGGTGAGGATGTGACGTTGGCGACTACATCATGTCAGATACGATCTAACCTGAGCTGATTGACAGAGACGACTGTCGTTACACAAACTGATACTCTCTAAACTCTTTATTATTATTTTGTGTAGTAGTAGCGATCTTTGTAGGGGAAACTTTTCCATTGATACATGTTTTGGGGTCATGTCTAGTGGGTGCTAGACAAGAGGGACTTAGCTAGTTGGAACTAGTCAATAGAAAGCGTATACTAGGATTAGTTTTGTTGAATACGACGAGTGGGGTACTGAGAGCCTGGTGAGTGTAGAGACTGGGTTCTCTAGCTATTAAGGTTGTACATGTTACATTATTAATCTAGTATCTGCTTTGAGAGCTGGACGTAGGTCATGATGATGACCGAAACATGGTAAATCTGTTGTGCATCTGAGATTGCTTTTTATTTATTCTGAATCTGCTATATCTGCCTGTGTTTGCTAGTGGGTTGCACGAGAATTGTTATTAGCACATCCTCCCCTCCTCTAGGCTTAGATCCAGATCCAACAGAGAGATGTCCAATACTTAACAATTCTGAGATTCTCACCATTCCAGAAATAAGCCAAAGATGTGTTTGGGTGCGCCTAGTGGTACATAACATCCCAGTGACGATTGAATAAAAGGCTGGTGTTTTGGAACTGACCAGATAGTCTAAAACCAAGCCACATGCTTACCCCACTTTTGAGGAGACAATTTCAGAGGCGACAAAACGAAGCATACATCTCTAGAGTTTTTGGATGCTGCAGCTCTTAAAGATGGCGATATTTGCAATTTGTATATATCTTCAGAATGTTGTAAATAAGAGTGATGAAAAGCACCTAAGAAATCTGAAAGCCTAAGGGATAGTACATGGAATTTGTACTCTTTTTCCTTAGTTATGGTTTTTTTCGCACATGGTTTTTCATAACCAAAGGTTTTAACGAGGCAAACCCCATTAACTCGGGATCCTGAAGTATCCGCCCATTTTGATACTCAGATGATGATCAGAATTCCAAAGTATTCATGAGCAGGGTTCACAATTATGGCAGGATAAGGGGGAGTGTTATGAATAGCTTATCTTGTGAGATGATAAGATTGTAATCTATTCAAAAGGTTGTATCATATCGATGTATCTTAGAAATCCCTTTTTTGAAAATTTGGGAAAGCTCATAAAATATCTTTTTGGGTATATCTGGACATAAATCTTTCGGCCATTTTTGACAAATACGGAAACAAAAGCATGTTTTTACAAAGTTCGTGTTTGTTTTGTAGGAAAAGGAATGAGAAAATTTTTCGAAAAACGCATGAAATGAGTGTGCTATATCATTAAATAAATCAAAAAAGTTACGGGCATAGAGAGAGAAAATTCCTGGTTAATAACAAAGCAATCATTGTGTAAAGTTTCCGAGCGTTTGTGATCGGGAGCAATCATCCCTTTATCATTGACATTTGTAATTTGTTCAAGGAAGGAAAAGCTATCTAAAGTATCAACACTTAATATAAATTAAATAATTAAAAATTGTTTGACCCAAATTAAAGTATCAACACCTGCAGTCATTCTTGAATCTTCCCTCCTGATCAATAGCACAATTTAGTGAACAACTTCTTAACATGTTGTGCAAAATTTAGTGAACAACACGATCTTATCCGGGTACAGACACTGCGAGTGAGAGAAAGGTCAACTCCTACAGGTTGAGCTTTCTAACAAAGACTGTGAATGATAGAGACAAGGCCAATTTCTACGCCTTGATGTCAAAATCTCATATATGAGAAATATGGAGGCCAGCTAGCCAAAGAGGAATTTGCTACTTGGCTACCTCGGGCCCCACCCACCCACCTCCTATTTTTTTGAATTTTTTTACTAAAAATGTTGATGTACACATTCTAAAATCCAAAACCCTAAATATGGATAAACACCAATGTATTTGATACTCGATTCACCCGTGTAAAAAATTCTATTGTTTCGATGAAGTAACCAGGATTTTTTTTAACATTGGACAAAAGTAAATATCAGAAAAGTAGCTAACCAAAAAGTGATTCTAATCATCAATATTAGCGTGTTAATTAGTCTTTATTCAGCTAGCAAATGCCCAAACAAACTAAAATATGGTGATTTTAATTGCTCACGAATTCTAAGGAAGGGAAATTGTGATGTTGTCCACAATGCGCGGGGTTTTTGTGGATTGTTGGTGAGGATCTGCTTCAGTAAAAACTAGTCTCATTTTCTTCTATTTTCTTCTTTTATAACCAACTTCTCGCAACTATTCAAACAAAAAAAATGCTATAGTCTCGCAAATTTTTTTTTCCAAAATCAACTTTCTATCACGATTTTCAAACAAACAAACAAAGCCCTTTCTTCTAAAAAAAATTCAACATTTCATCTCATCAAGATTCTAAAAAAAACTCATGGTATAGCAACCAAACTGGCCGTAACATTCTTGAAATAACTTTATTACCAAATCAATGGAACCTTTGGTTCTAGCACAAATCCGACACTAAGGTCGAAGTCATCTTCATTTTATCCTTCTAATCTTTTATTGATAAGTTAGCTTTTCAAAGGGATTTTGGGGCTGTTTTTATCTAGGCATTTCTTGCCATTAAAAATTTAAAAACATTCCAACCGTTGCTCACGGAAAAGATTTCTCAATAGCATAACTCTACAAACTAATCAACTAAACATCACTTCGGGTCTCAAACCAGAGAAATAAATAATGCACCCATCCTATTAAAAATTAATTAACTCTTTCTTGCCCTAGGCAGCTACTAAGGGCATGTGCCAGGTACCTCCGACCCTAGTAACAATTGTAGACGGGCATTTGAGAGGGCTCCATCACATAACACCATATAGAAAGACACAAAAATTAACCCCAATTTGCAGGCTCATGAAGTATAATTTCCTCCTCTCGGTTGTCTCAAAGGGTTCGGCCCACGATCTCCCCCAATCCACGTCCCCCGATCGCTCCCCACTCACGCCCCCGCGATCCGCCTTCTTCAAGGCGCATGTGTGCATCGTAGGGGTCGATTAATGGGACCATTAAATTAATGGGCTCCTTAATGGTCATTAAGGTGTCGCGCTCTTAGAGGAGCGGTTATCCCCTGCGAGCACGCGTCGTGTCGTGGCTGGTCCGACTCCAAGTCCTTTCGTGAGCCTCGTCGGTTGGGCCAAATCCCTTTTGTGGGCCTCCCGTCTCTGGTTTGGGCTCAGGCCTCTTGCTTTTGGGCCTCTCTAAAATGGTCGTATCAATTGCCCCCATCGCTCGAGCCATTCGGATTCTACCGGCTCGGTTCGGGCGATGTGACTCATAGATTTTGACAGGCGCGTCAGTCGAGACCAGACCATTAAATGAAGGCCATCATGACGCAGCCCATTTGAACTTCTCCGGGTGCAGAATTCGAAGCACCGTCGGCCTCTAGATGCCGCCACGCGTTCCCCTTCGGACGGTCCTGATGTCAGGATTGCCTCTTATATAAGGATGTCGCCCCTCCGTGTTTGATTCTTTCGCGCCCTTCGATCCAATTCTGTTCTCGCAAGCTTCTTCGACTCCTCCATCGTCTACCATCCTTCGGATTCCCTCTAAGATAATTCTCCCACTTCCTTCTCTGCTCCGTTTGATTGGCCCCATGGCTGCACTTAGAATAGGTGGTTCTGCGTCGGCGTCCGAGGTTCCAACATCGTCTAATTCAGGCGATCCCCCGTCACCGAGGCCCGGTGTTCCCTCGGCGACACGTCCCATTCAGGACAAGGGGAAAGGTTTGCTCAGTGTGGATCTGGTTGGTGATGATGTGGCTCGGGCTACAGAAAGGTTCGACGTTCCCCCAGTGATCCTTAGGTCATCATCCATGGTTCCCTTCTCGAAGGTCACAAAGATCCGGGAGAAGAATCTGTGACACCCGTACGACGTTCGGATCCCTTTCGGCGACGAAAGGATTTGCTTTCCGCAGAGTAGGGAGGTCGGCGTCTACGCCGAGATGTTTTGCCTAGGACTCTGCTTCCCCCTTCATCCTTTCATCATCCAGGTCATAGAGTTCTTGATGGTGGCATTGTGCCAGCTGACCTCGTACTCCATCGCGGTGTTGGTTGGGTTCATCATGATCTGCTGTGTCCTCGGCTTGGAGCCGTCCCTTCCCCTTTTCTTCCATTATTTCCGGGTCCAAACGGTCGGCCGAGGGTCGTGGCAGCACATCCGGGCCCGAGCGGGGAGGGAGTGTTTGCTCGGCCTGCCCCGCTGGGGGGGGACTGGAGCTCGAGCTTTGTTTTCGTCCTTTTCCCTAGGGACGCAGAGATCCTGATAGGTTGGGGAGGGCTATATCAATATGACTTGACGTTGACCCTCTCCGAGGCCGATCAGGCCGCCATCCAGCTTTTATCGTCAATGCCCTTAGAGGACAGGTCGGACTGGCCTCTGCTGGACGACGTACTCCTTAAGACCGTCATGTGGACCCCTGGTAAACGTCCTATTTTCTTTCCGCTTCGCCTTTTGCTTACCCTGATCTTCTTTTTTTCTACAGAGATGGTGGGTCGGGAATTCAGCCGCGATGTCGACGAGCTCATCCGTCGGGAGCTATCAGAGGTCGAGGGAACCCCTCAGGCCAGGCGCCTTGCCGTGCAGTGGAGGAAGAGGTGCACCAAGCCGTCCCGGGGGTGGGGAGGCTGAAGCCGACGGTTGTAGCAGCGCCGCTCACCCAGGTCGTGGTGGAATCTCCCGCGGCTACCGACCTTCCCGGCTCTGACTGCGCCGAGGGAGGTAACGGGGGTGCCGGCCCGGTGCCCCGCTTGCCCATGGATGGTCGCGGTGTGGAGCAAAAGCGTCCCACTCCGGAGTCAGTGAGGCTAGACGAGAAGAAGAAGAGGAAGAAGAAGGCTGAGGAGGTCCACTCCTCTGTGGCTCACAAGGCGTCAGTTGTCTCGGGAGAGAGCCTCCCCCTGGCGTTGGTGGCCTCCCCCATTGACTCAGCTGAGTCGTCTTGGGCCGGTCCCAGGGCACCCTGCTGACTATCCATGCAGGTCCCGAGGTCACGCCTGGGGACTCGGTTTTTACCAACCGAGTCATGGCCATCCAGCTGGCGCAGAGCTCCGTCCTTCCGAGGGACCGCTCTCTCCTAGAGAGGGCTCCGTCCCACCGACTGGCCGACTCTCTAGTCTGGCAGCTTCAGCATGTTAGTCTTTCTGTCGCGTCCGATCCTGCTTAATGAGTCCCATGGCTCACCAATTTGGTTTCATGCCACCGTGATCACCGTCGAGGTGCAGCGTGATCACTCCGTATTTTACACCTTTTTTCTGCATGTTTGCATGCCATTTAGATCGCTCAAATCGTGTTTTTCACGTTTATTCGACAATATTGCGATGCTTTTCACGATTTGTTATTTTTGTCGTATTTCAGGAGATTTGGAGCGATTTGGAGTGATTCTGAGATGCACCCACTCCGGAGTGTCACCGACGACTCTCTTGAGGGGTATTTTGCGATTGGAGAGGAGTGGAAGAAGAAAGAACGTCGTAGGAGCGACGAGGAGGCAAAAACACGAAGAATGGGCATTTTCAACAGGTTAGTCTTTCCGTCGCATCCGATCCTGCTTAATGAGTCCCATGGCTCACCAATTTGGTTTTGCATGCCACCGTGATCGCCGTCGAGGTGCAGCGCTGTGTAGACCACGCGACGCACCTCGAAGAGTCTTTGGCACGGGAGCGCTTAAGGTTTGGGGCGACCGAGGTGGCGGCCGAGGAAGCCCGCATGGAAGTTCGACATCTGCAGCATCGGGTTGATGAGCTCTCCTCCAAGGTGCTGGATCTGCAGGGGCCCTGGCCGACGCTCGTAAGTCGGCCAAGAGGCAGAAGAAGCCTTCCGTCGGGAGAGGGGCGAGCTCTGGACGAGCTGGAGGCCCTGCGTCAGGCGCATCGGTTCGTCGAGGAGGTGGAGAGGGGCTATGGGGGGTCCTGAGGCCGCAGATTACGGAGGCCCTCAGGGAAGCCTTCGGAATCTACGAGGACCTCTTGACCCCCAGGATTGTGGGGGTCTTTCGAGACTCCATTCAGAGGTTCGAGGAGCGTGCCCAAAAAATGCTTCCCCAACCTCCGCCTGGCCCCGAAGATCCTCCCCGCTCTGAGCAAGGCGAGGTTCCAGAGGACGCCTTCTCCTAGGCCCCGGCCCCCTAGGCGATGCTTCTCTATTTTTGTCCCCCCCTTTGCCCTATAATACAAAACAATTTTTGGGTGCAATGTATAAAGTGTCTCGTAGGTCTTTGTACCTCTTCATTTCTTGTTATTTCTCCGGTTGTCTCTATCTCTGGCCTCCTACTGATAGAGTCATTTCGTGGAGGGGGAGGACTCTTGGTTTTTCTTTTGGGCCGCAGTCGTGTTTGACCCGGTCAGAGGGGTAATCCCCTGATGTCCCCCTATCGCTCGTCGAGCACACGGGTGTTCCTCGGAACACCACGCCGATCGGTCTGATTGACTTGTGCCTTGGGGGTGTTCTCAGCTGACCTACTGTGGTTTTCCCTTTGTCCGCGATCCTCAGGTCGATCGAGTGACCACCTTGCGGAAGGGGGGCTCGCCATCAGTCTTATGGGCAGTCAGGGGATCGGCATGCTGGGGGAGTTGCCCCTAGTACTACGGCTGATCGAATTGCTTGAGCTACTAGAGGAGCTATCCACAGGCTTACACCCAACCGATGTTCCGACCCGCTGAGGGAAATTCCCCCAGCCTTACGGGTGGCCATGTTGATCTCCCCGCTGGAGGAGTTGCCCCTAGCCTTATGGTCGATCAGTTCGGCTAGTCAGCGGGGGGAGCTACCCCCGGCTTAGGTCCAAACGATGATCACGTCTACTGGTGATCGATCCGCTGGGGGAGTTGCCCCCGGCCTTACAGTCGATCAGGTTGGCTGGTCAGCGGGGAAGCTACCCTCTATCTTACGACCAACCGAAGAACCCGCCTGCTGGGGGAGTTGCCCCAGCCTTACGGACGGGCTTGGTGATCAGTCCGCTGGGTGAGTTCCACCAGCCTTACAGTCGATCGAGTTGGCTGGTCAGCAAGGGGAGCTACCCTCCAGCTTACGACCAACCGAAAAGCCCACCTGATGGGGGAGTTACCTCCAGCCTTACGGACGGGCTTGGTGATCGGCCCGCTGGGGGAGTTGTCCCCAGCTTTACAGTCGATTGGGTCGGCTGGTTAGCGGGGGGAGCTACCCTCCGGTTTGTGACCAACCGAAGAACACGCCTGCTGGGGGAGTTGCCCCCAGCCTTACGGACGGGCTTGGTGATCTGCCCACTGGGGGAGTTTCCCCCAGCCTTACAGTCGATCGGGTCAGTTGGTCTGTGGGGGAAGCTGCCCTCCGGCTTACGACCAACCGAAGAACCCGCCTGCTAGGGGAGTTACCTCCAACCTTACAGACGGGCTTGGTGATCGGCCCATTGGGGGAGTTGCCTCCAGCCTTACAGTCGATCGGGTCGTAAGCCCCTCCCGGGGGTGATTTTCTGCCTGCTCCGTAATCGATCGCCAAGCCAGATAAAGTGAGAAAAACATAGCTGTACTGACACGGTTCTATTTTCTTTCCTTGAATCTGGGTGTACATTTGGAGGAAAACAAAAACGGGGAAGGCGAGGGCAAGCTAGCCTTGTCCAGGCGACGCAGCGGCTGATTATCCCGTTCGCTCACTCGATGATGCGCATGGCCACATGAACCATGTTCACCTTCTTCCCCTTGTCCATCTGCTTGGATGTCCCCTCCACGGGGGCGGCGGTTGAGTCATCGACAAAATTCTTTAAATGGCCTCGACTGACCAGCTTCTCTATATCCTTCTTTAAATGCCAGCAGTCGTCGGTGTCATGACCATTGTCGTTGTGGTACTTGTAATATTTCTCTTCGTCCTTCCCGCCTCTCTTCATCCTCGGAGGTGGCCTGTTGAGCGCCCTTCCTTTTGAGCGTGCGCGAGGACGATGTCGGGGGCGGTGTTCAGCTTGGGGGTCGTGGCTTCTCCCGGTGTTGTTTTCCTTTGGCCCTCTTCTCCTGCCATGATTCATCAGAGCCGTGGCGCTCGCTTTCGTAACGCTTGGATCCCTGCCTAGCCCCCGCCAGGTGACTCCGGTCCTCTGCGGCCAGCACTTCTTCCGTCAGCATGTAGCGCTCAGCCCGGGCTATGACTTCGGCGAGGTCTTTGGGTGGTTCATTGTGCAATGACTTTTTCAGGCCCCTGTGTCGGAGCCCTTTCTTCAGGGCTGTTTCACAACCAACTCGAGGTAGCTCTCAACATTCGGCCTCTCCGCGTTGAACGATGCATGTAGTGCCTCGGGGTTTTCCCGGGACCCTGCACCACGTTGAACAGGAGTTCTGAGTCCGGTTTTACCTGACGTCCGGCCATGAACTGTTTGCAGAACTGTTGGGAGAGGTCCATGAAGCTATCAATGGAACGGTTGGGGAGGTTGTGATACCAGCCCAGGCTGACTTCCGGAGGGTGGAGTAGAAGCCCCTGCATAGTAGGGTATCGTCTGCCCCTTGGAACGGCATGACTCCCTCATAGTCCATGACATGGTCCTCCGGGTCGCCCGTGCCGTCATACTTCTCTAAGGTCGGCACCTTGAATCTTGAGGGAACCCGTGCTTCAGTTATCCTTCTGGTCAACGGGCAACGGTTGACCCTGGTGCCCCCGGGCGCCCTCTTATGCTCAAACAGAGGTCGAGCCGCTGCGGCGAGCAAACAGGGTCACGCCGGGGGCTCGCCCAAAGCCCAGCCAAGCTGGGGACGGGAGTTGGTCGGCGGGCGCCTCTCTTCTCCCGTTGGTATTCTCGGTTCTTTCGCCTTCCCCGATGGGGACTCTCACTCCAGTGAGGTCGATCCCCCGTGGTCTGGTGATCGGTCGATCGCTGATTTGTTGAGCGTGGTTGTCGAGACGAGGCCGTAACCGATTCGTCCCCGGCTTGTTCGGGACCCCCCTCGTCCCCGTCCCGAGGTAAAGTGGGAGTGATGGATCACACTGGGATGAAGTTCGGCTGGGTGAATCATCGTTCTGGGTTGGTCCCTCTATCCCCGTGGTCTGTAACCACGGCCGAGCGTAAAGGTCGGCGGACTCCTCTCAGATCGGGGGTCGCTGCCGTCCCATCTCTCAGGATGGACGGGTTGCCGACGAGCTGCTGGATCGTGGCAGCCAATGTCTAGATGTGGGCATTGGTCTCTTGTGCAAAGAGACGGAGCTGTTCTTGGGTCACCGAGCGGGAGTCGCTCGTCCCCTCGGTGGTATGGCTGTGCTAGTTCTCGGGTGGGACGTAATCGCCCTCCTCGTGGATGGAGGGCATTCACCCTATGTCTTTGCAGATTGGTTCCATTACAGTGGCTTGATATGGGTTTGTGTCGTTCCCACATACGGCGCCAGCTGTTTACGGGTGTTTTCTCACCATGGATCGTTGACCGTCGGTTGAACGGTCAACGTGGTCAAGGGATTGGTTTGAATCCCTTGGTCCCACCGAGCTTGGGCTTCCTCAACGAGGGTTGCTTCGAGGCCCTGCTTCGACGCAGTAATGGCTCGCTTGGTGGGATCCAGGACGAACGGGCTCTTCGTCCGGTGTGTTGGGCCTCGGTCAGCGAGGTGCAGAGGGGTAGCCTCGGCACCTAGGTGAGCGCTCGGCCTCGTCGATCAAGTGCCGAAGGGAAGCCTCGGCACCCTGATGATCACTTGGGCTTGATTGATGGTGATGTTCACTTGTGGCAAACGGGCTCACTGTGGTGCGGGCCTTGCTTTGGTGAGCTCCGCATTGAGGGATAGCCTCGGCGCCACTGGTCTTCTTCTTCCTGGACAGACGAATAAACTCGTCAGGGGGGCCGGACCTTGGTTCCGGCCAAGTCCACTCCGATGCTAAAGTCAGAACAAATCTGAATGACACCCGACGGAATCGGTACGGCTCGCAAGGAGTCCGATACACGTATCCTCGGACCGAACTATGGGAGGGAAGATTGTGGGGAAAGCAAGGTCTATGTTGTAGAATACCTCCGTTGTTAATGTCGGGGATCCGATCCTCCTCTCGGTTGTCTCAGTCATCTCTTTATAGGGTTCGGCCCACGATCTCCCCAATCCACGTCCCCTGATCGATCCCCACTCACGCCCCCGCGATCCACCTTCTTCAAGGCACCTGTGTGCGTCGTGTGAGTCGATTGATGGGCCCATTAATGATCATTAAAGTGCCGCGCTCTTAGGAGAGCGGTTATCCCCTGCGAGCGCGCCCCGGGTCGTGGCTGGTCCGACTCCAAGTCCTTGCGTGGGCCTCGTCGGCTGGGTCGAATCCCTTTTGTGGGCCTCCCGCCTCTGGTTTGGGCTCGGGCCTCTTGCTTTTGGGCCTCTCTAAAATGGTCGTATCAATAATCATTTAATATGGTGCCCATTGAATTGTTAAGAACAAGATATAGAAAAGTATGATTAAGCTACGTCAAGAGTCTGGGCAAAGAGGAGAAGGATTGGATTACATGTACAACATCAATCATAATCAAACCCAATTAGCCTGATAGAATAATGCATTATAACCATCATAGGTTTGATGTTGGTTAAGTGCCTAGACAAAACAATGCATTCTTAATTTCTTGTGCCGATATGGGAAATATCTAGTGAACTTAAAGGGTTCTGCTCGTTTTTCTACGCATCATAAATTTAATACTATTGTAGCAATATAACTTTTACTTTTTTCAGCGAGTAGATGAATAAGCAAAATCCCTTAGGTTCATTGTATATTTGGTGTTTTAGGTTTTATAATAAGAAGATCAAAATAAATAGTTTGAATCGTTCAAAAATAATGGAGTGCAAGCTTTTTAACGAGAGCTTAGGTATGATTTTCTCCTTAGTTGGTGCACATATATATACATATAATGGATATGTGGTTAGCATGTGATTTCTTATGCTGGCATCACAAATTCATGGGATTTTTTATTTTTCATTTGAAAACCTTGGATTATATGGTATTGATATGCACATACTAGACTCCTAACGCAACAAAAATCAACTGAATACAGACATATCAATGTCTGAGGCTCGATTGGGTTGTTACAAAAAGTTCAGAAAATTGTTGAATTTGTACCAATCAGATCGAGACTCAAGGCTTAGGTTCGCTTGATTTTTGGTGTGTTAAGATTTTGATGTGTGTTCATATCACTAGTAAATAGAAAAGATTAAAAAAATATCACTAACATTGTAGATTTGCGATGCAGATACGTATCTATCATCCTCGCACGCACACAAATATAATCGTGGGATGTATATATAAACCGAAGATGGGTTGTCAATGTCATCATCACATGTGAATTATGTGATATCAGCCGCAATCTTCCATCAATCTTAAGGCGAGGTGAATGCAGCACCAATCTTGATGCAAGAGATTGACATCAGGCGTGCAGACCCAAGTCGTCCTCGTATTTAAGCAAGATATATAATTAGTCTTTTACTTCCTATTATTTTCAATCATATTGTTGGTTCATCAAAAATTGAAAAGAAATAAGAGAACAAATTTAGCAAGACCATCCCTTTACCAATTTTTCTTCCAGTAGTCGGCATGTCGTTTTGGTAAGCCACATGCAGTTGGGGAAGGCTGGAAGCCTTCAAGGGCCCCCAGGAGCCCTCTTCATTGATGCAAACAAGTCGACCAAACTGACCCCTACTCCTTTCTAATGTAGAGATCTGGGCCCCGCTTGGCCCTTGCATGTTAACTTATGAACGAAGGACAAGCCATTGACTTGAAATTAGATGGACGTTGGAGTTGGCTGGGAATTTAACGTCACCCCCCACCAACCTCATGGCTTCCTGGCTTCGTGATGCCTTCAGCCCTTTGAACTCATAATCTACTCTTTTCTCTCCTCTTTCGTGTTTTTTGTATTTCCGTGATTTCAGAGGGAGGGTTTGGTTGGGTAGATGCTATTTGCCCAACAAATCTGTTCATCATGTGTGTTTGCACAATATAATAACTCAGCATGCATCTCAGATTTCTAAAATATTGATGCAAAGGGACGAGTAAGCAACACGTACGAAAGGGATACTGTGTGGGGGGCTCGAGTTCTAGAAAGATCATGCATCTCAGAGTTAGGTTTCTTGGAGGGGTGGGAAAGGGTAGGTCAAAAGGGGAATGCTTGGCTGCATATGCCCCTTGAGAAGGAAGCTGCATGGGTTGTTTAGCGACCGGATATATATCAATAGAGACGCATACTTGAAATATATGGATTATTTTGGTAAGCACAAAAAAAATTTGATGCAGTGAAGGGCTTCGCAAAGTCCATGGTTCAATAGTAACTTTTTGCCTCCGTTTAGTATATTTCATATATCACACTAGATATAAATTATTAACGGAATATGAATATGACTCACTTTCAAGATACCTTGCCTTGAGGGTGAAATGGCAGACACGACACAAAAAATCTCTACAAATAATACAAAAAATAAATGCAAATCGCATTAAAGAGAATCACATACTTGATGACTAAAGTTATATCGGCTCCTCCTAATTCTAGGTATACGTCCAGTTGAAGAGATCACTAATACTTCAATCAATTTGAATTACAATATGTAGTTTTAAAGGAAAAACAAGCACATTAAGAACTTTAAAGAATAAACATATTTTAAAAAGTACACATTTAGCTATCAAATAACTCTCAACCCTCACTGCTTTTACCTTCTACAACAGCAAACATTAACACTAGAGATTAGTTCTCGAACTTATAAAAAACATATCCAAAAACCCTTAAAACCCCTCAAAACAGACCCAATACCCAAAACCTACCTGAAATAGTGTCATACTCAAACTCCGCCTACAACCCATAGTCACATATCGACGGCTTGGTCCTACGCTGTTAGATTCGCCAGCGCTCGCCTAGATCATGCCACGTGGAGCTCCACCATTCAATCCCTCTTCGAAGTTGCGCTTTACCATTGCGACGTGTGTCACCCATGATGTGCTTGCGCCTGAAATATCGCACGTGCCGCATGATGTAGGCCATGCGGCCACGTGGATCGTGATTGGGCCGCTCTCTAGGACAACTAAAATTATTGAAAAATCAGTGAAAACCCCGAAGATGGGCTGTGATCTGTGGGCTACAAAAATGGGTGATTTGGGTTGTTAAAAATCTCCTTAAAATCCCAATAAAAAGAATCATGGGCCCAATCTAGTTGTTGTGGATGTATCACATATTTCACCATATCGTTTAATTGTCTTTTATATCAAAGTAGTTGCAGTTAGTTTTTTATTTGTTACAATTTGGCTAGTGTTATGAATCATCAACTGGGGGAGGAACCCCGGCTCTTTATTTATAGCATATAGAGGAGTGTATATAGATAAGGTATAATAGATACGGTCCTATCTATAAGATACATCGTGATCCCAACCGACTAACCAACTCGGTATTATCCCTTCACAACACTCCCCCTTATCCAGCCATATGTGTGGACTCTGCTCATGAATACTTTAGGATTCTGAGTGCAGTAGGAGTCTCACATAGGGTGGATACTTCATGATCCTGAGTTGGTAAGGTTTGCCTCGTTAAAACCTTTAGCTATGGAAACCCCTTGGGAGAAACCATAGTTAAGAAAAAAAGAGTACAAACGCTCTCTAACTCCTCCTGATTTGTACAAGCGACTTTGCTCATGAAAACTTCGGGATTCTAAGCGTCAGAAAGGGGTGGATACTTCAGGATCGAGAGTTGATGTGATTTGTCTCGTTAAAACCTTTGGATATGGAAAACCCTGTGGAAAAAAGCATAGCTAAGGGAAAAGGGTACAAATTCCCTCAACTCCCCCTAATCTGTAACAGCCCTTAGGCTTTCAGATCTCTTAGGCTTATCTCATCACTCCTATTTACAACATTCCGAAAATATACACAGATTACAAATATTATCACCATTAAGCAGCTGTTGAATCCAGAAACTCTGGAGAGGTGTGCTATGTTTCGTCGCCTCTGATGTAGTCTTCAGACTATGTGGTCAGCTCCACAATATCAGCCTCTATCCCAGTCGTCACTGGGATGTGTTGTACCACCAGGCGTCCTCAAATACACTATTGGTGTGGTGAGGATCTCGGAATGATAGGATGATGTAGCCTTCATAATTTTCTTTGCAGATCTGCAGTAAATGGCCATCCCACTGTGGGTACCCAATCTGTAATTTCTCAGTATAGAGATCGGACCTGTAACATGCATTTGCATAAAAATGGAGAATGATACTTTATAATGTAAGCCCAAATCTTTCGACCCTTGGAAGAAAAGCAGAAGATGCTTAACTCCAGTCTAATGGCCTTTTTAGGTGGCTAACTATCTCTGGCTAATGAGTTTACTGCAACTGCTATATTGGGACGCATGCAGTTAGCTAGTAGTGCCTGATTGCACTTAGATAAGATACTTTAGGACCAATCATATCCTCCCCCTCTTCAAGCGATCGGAAGGGGTCTTTTTGTACATTCATAGAGCTTACTACCATATGTGTACTTTGGATGACAATGGTCCTTTTAATTTCTTCAACGCACTTCTGGGCGTATGTAACAGGATTCTATTAAGATATAAATCTGTAAGCCATGACTTAATTTATTTTTGTCTAGGTCTTTCATTTCATGTTTAATAGTCAGGCTTGAACAGATATTTCGTTTTTCTCTGCAGGAGATCTGATGAGATTTAAGTTGTTTACAACTATAATCTCAAATCATGTTCTTTGCTTAGATGCAAAGACAACCCTCAGTAGGAATCATTGCTTTGTCAAGTGATTCTCTTGGTCGTACATTATTTGTTATTCTTATTGTTTTTCTTCAATAGAATAGACGTCCCGAAGTCTATTCAGGCATTTAAGGAAATGTGGAATTTATCTTTTCCAAGATATCCACAAAAATTATGCTGTCAGAATATCCAATAACAGCATATCCAAAATTTCCTTTGCCAAATCATAAGGTATTCACATCTGATAACTTAGGGAGACTGAAGCATCATTTATGAGTCACGCTCATTTTAATTTGTTCGATCCCTAGTTTCAGCGAAATTTTCCTTGGGCTATTGGTTGTACCTTATAGCATATGATTTTGTATTTATTTTTTTATGTGTGCAATACTTATTTTACCCACAGGTTTGACACCTTTTGGTGTTTGGACTTCAGGTCCGAACATTTCACGTTTCATAAATGTGTCCAGCTCATCTTTTATTACCTCGTTCTACATTTGGTCAATCTCTACGTTTGCATTTTAGCAACGGAGTATGGAACGGTATTTTATAAACATCATCGCTTTTGCGATGTATATGGCAATATGATACGTGAATACATTGTCGACAATTATGTTCTTTCTGTCCAACACCTCCCCAGTACGTACAACATTTACTTTCATTTCAGTTTTTCCCGACAGTTCCTCTGCAGTGGATTCCGAGAAGGGTGAGGGTGTGGACATGCGCTCATTGTCATGTGGTAGTATTGTCTTAAGGTCTCCAGGTATTTTACTATGTCTAAAATTTCTATCTTTGGAACCTAGTGATCTGCCTCTTTTCTGTTGAGGATCAGCCACTTCTGCTGCTAGTAGATTGCATCCATTCTCGGGGGAGTATCTGTCGCAGGGATGTGTGATCTGACAATCTTCTGGTTGTCAGTAAATGATTTCGGTAATATGTGAACAGTGTTCTATATGTGGATGATCTTCATGATCTCATCTTCACATTGTATTGTTACCGGATCATAGTGGGGCAAACTTTTTGTATCCCACGTATAATTTACTTTGCGCCAGATTTTTCAGTATCTGGGCCTATTTTGGAGAAACTCGTCTCATCACAGTCTTCAATATGTGCCTTAAATATGTCCCCCGTTTGGGTTTCTAGGTATCTTATAATTGAGGGTGAGTCAAAGCCTACATAGATATCTAGGCGACATTAAGGACCCATTTTTGTCCTTTGTGGTGATGCGATGGGGATTTAAATTGCGCGACCAAATATTCTCAAGTGAGAAACGTTCGGTGGCATTCCATAGGCAAGTTGCATTGGAGACTCTGACCTCCAAATGGTCTTATTTTCATTTACGATGCAGCATGCAGAATTTGCCAGTCCCCATGCATCCACCGGCAATCGGGATTTCATTAACAATGGACGTGCAATCTATTGAAGTCTATTTATCAGTGACTCTGCCGACCCATTTTGGGAATGAACATGCGGCACTGTATGTTCATTTTCTAATTCTGTTGCTTGACAGTACTCTTGAAATGACCGGGAGGTAAATTCACCAACAGTAACCAAACTTATTTTCTTTATTTGATTGTCTGGAAAATGTGCCTGCAACATTATTATTTGTGCCAATTGTAGGATCCTGTCAAAACAACGATGTTAGGATCGAATGAAGAGGAGAGACTTACGCTTGCGTTCGCGGCACCGTAATCTCTGAACTTCGCCCTCGGATTCGCCACAACGGTCAGTACTTCGTCACGGAGGATCGAAGAAGCGTTTCACTGCCTAAATCTCTATTTAGAAGAAGATTTTAATGGAAGGGAGAAGAAGAACACAAGTTGCCTTATGCAAACTTATGGCATGGTAAGATTAGTGTAAATGTCTTACCCTTGGGTCCTATTTATAGGCTTTAGGGGTAGTTATTGTAGGAAATAACTAAATATAAGCTTATTAGCCTATATTAGCACATTTACTTGTCATTTTCTTCATTCACTTATCAAGTGCCTTTATGCACTTATAAAGTGACTTTTTCCAATTATCGAGTGGTCCTTTTCACACGAGAAAAGTATCCCTTCGCGCATGCTTTCGTGCACACGACATCTGAGGTCCATCGGTCCTCATACATCCCCTCATGGGTGTATATATGTCGTCCATATCCAACATCTCCCACTCACACTTGAGGGGATTGTAAGGAAACATATTTTCCTTTAGCTCTTCTGTTTATCATACCGAGAAATAGACCGTGTGATCGTCATGCGCATAGAGTCCATTGTTGTGCACTTGTTAGAGATACACAACACTCCTTGAGGTGCAAAGTTGAGTAGATCAACGCATGCTTTACCCTAGATTATTTCTTCACATTTCTTATACTTTATATTCAACAATTGAATCCCATATGGATTACAATTGGCTGGCCAGCTTTGAATCTTTAAAGTCCAAATGTGAATATGAAATCAATCTTCATCTTCTTGCGATCCTTTCGATCTTGACTTGACTTTCTTTTCTAACATGTCCCGCCGGACCGAATTTACCATAGTCCATAAGCAACATGCTAAGATAGCAATCACCCAGTCAAATCTAAAGGAACCAATTAGAGTCCATAAGGGTAATAAGTTAAGACCCATGTGGTCTTTGGGTCTCACATAATAGTAAACACAATTACTATTCTAACCCAATGGTCAAAATGCATACGTAGTATGAATACGTATTACAACATCACTCCTTTCCCAGGGAGCGTATGTCTTAATGATGTTGTAAGGATGATGATCAGACACCACAATATCTGACTTTGAGTCCCTTTTACTACTCAAATAATCTTCTGGATCCACATCCAGCATAAGACAGATAGGATTTTAAAAGTCCTCTTAGATCTTTTGTAAGCATCCTTATGACGCAGATCTTTCATACGACCATTATGTTTAAGTCATGACTCTAAATCATTCGTCTGATGATTTTGACTTTAAACAGGTCGCATCTTTATTTTATCCGTCTGATAGAATAAAGGCGGTTGCTCATGTGAGAGAGCCAACCTCAATCTGTCCGACATACAAAAAATCAGCTGAGATTTAAAAGAAATGTACACATACATTTTCAAGAAACTCATATGCAATGTTGAAAAGAACTTATTCTTTTATTAAATTTGATCTTTCATAGATATGGGAATTTACATTGGTACAACTCAGCTCTTACGTAATCCTTGAGATGATAAGTTTTTGTAAAACACATCTTTGGGGATCGCCTTCGTAAGCGGATCCGCTATCATCTCATGCATAGATATGTACCTAATGTCTACCTTCTTGGTCTTATCATAGTCTTTTGCAAATTTGTAGCGGATATCAATGTGTTTGGTCTTACAATGGAACTTTGGATCTTTGACATAGGCTATAGATGCTTGACTGTCACTGTATATCGGTACAGCACCTGAGTCACTTGCATCAATTAGCCTGTCTAAGAACTTCCTAAGCCAAACAGCTTCTTGGACTGCCATGCTAAATGCTACAAACTCGGCTTCCATAGTTGAAAGTGCGATGTAGGATTGTTTCTTGCTACTCCAGGATATTGCACCAGATCTGAGTAGAAAAACATATCCTGAGGTCGATCGTCGCTCATCGAGATCACCCGCCCAATCAGCATCAGTGTAGCCTTCGAGCCTCAAGGCATCTCCTTGATAGCATAAAGCATAGTCTGCAGTTCCTTTAAGATACCGCATTATCCTCTTAACCACTTTCCAGTGTACTTGCCCTGGATTGGATTGGTAATGACTTACCATTCCAACGGCAAAACAGATGTCCGGTCTTGTACACATCATAGCATACATTAGACTACCAACTGCACTGGAATATGGAACTTTTTCCATAATTTCCGTTTCCTTTTGGTTCTTTGGACACAATTTCAGACATAAATTATCGCATTTGCTTATAGGAGTATCAATGGACTTGCAGTCCTGCATATTAAAACGTTCTAGAACCTTCTTTATATAAGTCTCTTGTGAAAGAGAGAGAAGTTTCTTCAAACGATTCCTTGAAATCTTAACTCCAAGGATATATGCGGTTTCTCCCATGTCTTTCATCTCAAAAACTGATGAAAGCCAAGCCTTGATATCCATCACAAAGCCCTTGTCATTTCCAGCTATTAAAATGTCATCTACATATAGAGACATAATAACATACTTGCTCGTAATCCTCTTGATATATACACAGTTATCTTCATCATGCATGGAAAAACCATTTAATAAGACAACTTTTTGAAATCGTATATACCATTGCCTCGAGGATTGTTTAAGACCATATATGGACTTACGAAGTTTACAAACCTTATGTTCGTTTCCTTCTTTTACAAACCCTGTTGGTTGTTCTATATAGATCTCCTCGTCCAATTCTCCATTGAGAAAGGCAGTCTTTACATCCATTTGATGTAATTCGAGGTCTAAGCAAGCTATCATTGCCAGAATCAGGCGAATCGAGGTAAAACAAACAACAGGTGAGAAGGTCTCTTCGTAGTCTATCCCTTCCTGTTGTGTAAAACCTTTCGCGACAAGGCGAGCTTTATATCTTTCTATAGAGCCATCAGCCTTATGCTTGATCTTGAGAACCCATTTGTTCCCAATAGCTCTACGTCCTCTGGGTAAATTAACCAAGTCCCAGACTTGGTTAACTTTCATGGATTATAACTCCTCCTTCATCGCTTCCATCTATTTGTCTTTTGCAGGGCATGATACGGCCTGTTTGAAAGTAGCAGGCTCGTCATCTACTTGTAGTAAAGTCATAAAGGTTTGCATAAATTCATCCTCAAATCTTAGAGGAGCTAACCTTGTACGACTACTACGTCGTATTTGAGATTCTTCAAGTCCTTGTTGACTTGAATTTAGATCAATTCTAATATCACTCCCACTTGGAATGTCGTTAGAATTGCTCCCACTTGGATCATTATTCCCGTATGGAATAGGATCAGCATCATTCATATCATCCATTGGTGAAGGTTGAAACGTATTTTCGTCTTCACCAAGAATTCTCCCACTCGAATGAGGTAATCCTTCTTGATCATTAATCTCAAATAGAGATAAGTCCTGACTTATCTCGCCCTGTCTTGTAAACTCATTTTCCAAAAAAGTGACATCCCTCGACTCAAATTCAATTAGACCTCCATTGTCTTCCTGACCAATGAAAACATAACCTTTGGAGTTTTCTGCGTATCGTATAAAGATACATTTCCTTCCCCGTGGCCCAAGTTTGCCATACTTATGGGAGGAAATATGTGCGTAGGATGCACATCCCCAAGGTTTTAAAATGTTTAAGTCAGGAGACCTTTGGTTCCACAACTCATAAGGAGTGGAGCTAACTGATTTCAAGGGTACGCGGTTTAAAATGAAAGTGGCCGTCAATATTGCATCACCCCAAAAGGTGATTGGCAAGTTAGCTTGCGCCATCATTGAACGGACCATTTCCATTAAAGTACTATTTCTCCTTTCTGCAACACCATTTTGTTGCGGAGTATAAGGTATAGTTACCTGATGAACTATGCCTTTTTCATCACAAAGTTCCTTAAAACTTGTTGATTGGTATTCACCGCCTCTATCGGTTCGCAAGACCTTAATCTTGCGATCTAATTGATTTTTCACCAAACTCATATAGTTTTGAAAGCAGGTTAATGCTTCACTTTTGTGGGATATCAAATAGATATGACCGAATCGGGTGAAGTCATCAATAAAAGTGATGAAATAGGACTTCCCGTGTCTTGTCTTGACATTCATCGGACCACATATGTCCGAATGGATGATCTGTAATGGAACCTCGGCCCTTATACCGGTTCCAAATGGCTTGCGACAAGATTTCCCTACAAGGCAATGTTCGCAAGTCGACATTTTGACCTTTGAAACATTGGATAGAAGGCCACGTTTGGCAAGTCTATCCATTCGTGTTGGTCCAACGTGACCAAGCCTTGCATGCCAACAAATTACATCTGATTCATAATTTGATGAATTTGCAACTAGGAAATTTTCATTATTAAATGAGGAATCATACATTGTATTTAATACAATAAATCCTTTAAATACATACCCAGAACCAATTAGAGTATTATTACAAGACAAGTCCACTTTACAATTATGAAAAAACCAGCTATAACCAAGACCCATTAACACGACCCCAGATATAATATTCCTTCGAATATCTGGAGCGAAGAGAACATCATGAAGTAGGATAGTGCGGCCGTTGTCCAAGACGAGCTTGCACGTCCCAACGCCTTTCACTTCAACACGTGTGTTGTTTCCTACGTAGATCCACTTCGTTCCTTGGAGTATCCGGTGATACTCCACGAAGGACCGTCTGTCCCTTACTATGTGGTCGGTGGCACCTGAATCAATTATCCAAAAGGGATTAGATTCTACAAGAAATATTGAACTAGAAACACATATGTAACTAGTATTATTACAAGTTACCTCGTGACCTCCACTCGTACATGAACGAGCATAATGTCCTAACTTGTTGCACTTGAAACACTTGATCTTCTTCAAGTCCTTCTTCTTGTGCCATTTCTTGTGCCCACCCTTATGTTTGGGTTTCTTGGTAGACTCAGGTTGCTTATTACGTTCATTAGTAAACTTCGAACAATTTTTCCGTTTCTTTCCCCCGTGTGAGGAACTAGCAACCATGTGCACTTCTGCACTTGGCTTGGCGGCCGCAAGCCGCTCTTCCTCTAACTCGAGGTGCTTAGAAACATCGCTGAAGTTCTTGATGCTCTCATTATGAGTGAGATGCATCTTCATTTGGTCCCACCCATTTGGTAGGGAACGTATGACTGCTTGGATTTGTTGCTCGTCAGTGAGCACATGACCTGCACCCTTTAACTCTGAGATGAGATTCGCCATATGTCGCAGATGTTTCCCCATGGAATGATCTGGATGTTTCTTGTATGAATCAAATCTTATAGTTAAAGAACGAAGTTTGGACACCGAGGTGCCACCAAACTTCTCCTCAAGCTTGGACCATATGTCCATGGCTAGGTCATGTTCTCGGAAGATACGCATTATGTCGTCGGCCATACTGGACAACAACGTAATGCGTGCAATCTTGTTCTTCCGAGACCAAGCATCGAAAGCTTCCTTGTCTCTTCTGTGTTGGGCCGTAGTGCCCAACTCTGGTTCAATCATTTTGTTCTTTAGAGTTTCGAGCACATCTTGCTCCTCTAGAACATATTGTATCTTTATGGACCATAGTTTATAATTATCGCCGTTGAGTTTTTCACCTTTGTTCAACTCAGCGACGATGTTCTTAGCGGCAGAAGACATTTTAGCTTTAAAATGCTGCAAAGACATGAAACGAAGGTTCGATCAAAAACATTGCATAAATTTCATATTTATATAGTCATCATATTGTTACATTTTCATGATTCATTAGTCTCGGCCAACGGACCGACCATGGAAATGGCTAATCCATGGTTCACTACCCCCAGACTGAGCTGAGGTGTCCCACAAATTAGTCCAAAAGACCACTGGTCGAATCATGATCCATTGAGATACTGAATCAATCGAATGTCAAAATTCAGACTAGTTTAATATCACTCCCACTTGGAAAAATCCCACTTGGAACGATATAATTATATTTGATAAGTTACTTTCGAAAAATATTGAAGATGTTGTTCTAGAATTGGAAAAGTCATTATGATCCCAATCACCATCTAGAACAACTTTCAATATTTCCCCATCACTTTATCAAATAGTAGTACTCTTATAGTACTTTGCAGCGGAAAAACTTTTTGAAAACGTATTTTTCAAAAAAAAAATTATATTTCAACCTATTACCCTTATGATACTAGCGAAATATTCGACAATCCCTGACCATTGCCGGGGTTGAGCCGTAGCCGTGCCAAGGCCGGACCCCCCCCGAGGGGATTTTTCTGCAAGCAACCGTCGCCGACTCCCGTATGGATCCACGCTCTCCCCTTCTGCAAGGGAATTTGCCGCAGAGAACTACCGTCAGCCCCGTATGGGCTGGCCATGCATGTCCCCATCCATGCATGTCCCCCCCCAATACAGGGTCAACCGGGGCTCGGCACTGGCCGAGGCCAGAGCCGGCAGTGGCCCTGGCAGAGGCCAAGGAAGGCCTCGGCCTGGCCCTGGCCACTGCCAGGGCCGGCCAGGCCCTGGCCAAGGCCAGGGCTGGCCCTGGCCACTGCCACGGTGACGTGCGTTTATATTTCATATATTTGCGCATGTTTTCTTCCGTGTTTTTCCGTTATTTACCGTCGTCTTGTATTCATTTTTTCGTATTTTCTCGTTTTCTTTCACTTTTCTTTGTTTATCCGTGTTTGCAGGAGATTGACCGTGTAGGGGATGTTTAACGATGATATCTCCAGTCCCCGGAGCAACGGGAGGAGTCGCACGTGATCCAGGGGGTCAAACGTCAAAGAATTCATCTTTCAGCCCCTCACCCGGTCGGTTGGTCATCTCCAACCGATCGGGTGATGCACGCGTGCACCACCCGGTCTCTGCCGCAGCTCATAAGGAAGTCACCCGACCGGTTCACAGACCGGTTCAGCGGGGGGCTGTTCTCTGTTTTTTTGAGCAAAATGCCAACCGATCGGGTGACTCTCACCCGATCGGTTCATCTGTAGCTGATGTTGAAGAGCTGAAGACACGGGCGTCCAACCGATCGCTTCACCCGACGGCTCCAAGATCCAACCGGTCACCCCAAGAACTCAACCGACCGGTTCATCTGACCGGGTGAAGCTCCGCCGTTTTCTGTTTACTATTTGTAACGGATCACCCGATCGGTTGACCTGTCAACCGATCGGGTGACGTTTTTTCTGCGGGTTTGGACCCGAACCATTAGGGTTTCGAAGTGGGGCTATAAATACTCGAAGTTGGCCGACTGAAGGGGGGCTCTTCTCAGTTTTTTTAGGGCTTTTGCCCCTTTCTCTTGTGAGCTTTAGGTTAGATTAGATTATGTCTTTTTGTTAATAAATCTTGTATTGGATTGAAGGTTCAAACTCAAGATAAGTATTTCTTTCTCTTTTTCTCCATTGTTTGTATTGTGTTTCTTTTGCTTCATGATGAATGTTTGTATGTCTTTTGTGTTGTTTGTTTATATGTTTTTCATCATGGAGTAGTATTGATGAACCCTAATACGAGTTAGGGTAGGATTGATGCTTGGGTTGTTTCATTTGACTTGGTTGCATGGCATGTGTTCGATGAAATGTGTCAATGGGGATTTCTAGAAATCTGGGTCCAAT